>NXFV01001910.1:0-98962 GCA_002803225.1 Gamarada debralockiae
CGTAGTTCCTGTTGCGATCGCATTCCCAATAGCCGAAACAGCCATCAAACAAATGATATGGAGTGACCGATCACCAGTTCGTCCAGAAGTATACGTGACGATCAGAGAGACGACGAAAGTAGCGAACCAAACCGGAACGGTGAGGAGCAGTGTTTCGATGTGCCCGTAGCCGAGAGTATTGACGATGGAGGGAAAGAAGTACTGGAATGTCTGCGAAAGAAGCGATACATGCTGGAAGAGGAGGAAGATATAGACACGGTAGTCTCTGAGTGCCAATTTAAGTCCAGTGATGAGAGAGACATCATAAATATCGTCGGATTCTTTCGCGTCATCGACAAGGCGCCATTCAGCGAAGGATCGTTCCTCGTCGGTAAGCCACTTTGAGCTTGCTGGGAAGTTAGGTAAGATGAAGCTGTATATGTGAGCAATCATCTTTGATATTTAGTCATGACGAGAGAGCCTTACGTTGAAGTGAGGGCAACACCAACTGTAATAACTCCCTCGATGATGAACAGCCATCTCCAGCCAGCGATTCCATGCACTCCACTCAAATTCCCTAGAATGCCAGCACCAAGTAGACCACCGAACATGTTGGCCAAGGCGTTTCCAGAGTAGAACCAAGCAATACGATGAGCAAGCTCCCGCCGTGTATACCATGAGGACATAAGCATGATTGCTCCAGGAAAGAAAGGGGCTTCAACCAGCCCTAGCATAATGCGGCAGGCAAGCAAGCCACCAAAGGTTTTGGTGGCCGCTTGCGCTGCCGAAATAACACCCCAAACCGCCATCACACATCCAAGATAAATCGAAGGCCGTACACGTGTGAGCAGCAAGTTGGAAGGAAGTTGCATGAGCAAGTAGCCCTAGAAAGTCCCATCAGTTACTGCTTTTGCGGGGAGGAATATGGTCACTTACGACGAACAAGATACTCGTAGCAAGATTGAAATCCGTTCCCTTCATCCCCAAGTCTTTCTCGAGAGTTCCAAGTCTCGCCTGAGCTAGGTTGCTTCGATCCAGAAAGTTGAGAAGATACATCAAGATGAGGAGAGGCAACAGACGGATGTCGACCTTTCGAAGGAGCTTCTTAGTATTGTAGGCCTTCCATTCATCGTCCTTTGCTGCGTAAGACAGGTACAATTGCTGCTTGTCCGCTGGGACTCCTTTGAAATTCGGGTCTTGTCTGGTCTTGGCATACTCGTTCTCATACACAGCGTCCTCTTTGCTCGGCGTGTCACTGACAGTAGCCATGATGGATGTGAGAGAGGTCAATGTGTTCGATGAGTGCTTGGGGCAATTGAGTTTGAATGAAGAAATTGACCAACAAGACAGAGGAAAAGCCTTATTATATATCCGTCAGAGGCCGTCTCAATACCATGGTAGGATGGCGGGGCCCCGACATGACTAGTGCAAGGCGGGGGATGTGGGGTCGGAGTAGATTGCGAGCCCACTCGGACTCTGCGCCGATGTGGATTCTCGCTGAGTCTCGCGAGAACATCGCAACGAACGCCGATGGCTTGTTGAGAAGCAAGTTGCCGCGTTCGGGGCCAAGCCAAAATGCAATTCCTATATGAAAGTAAAGTTTTCGGACTTTTATTTCTCTTCTCATTCCATAAACTTACCCTCAATTTCACGCTCTTTCAATCATTTACATACTTTTCAAAATGCATATCCTCATCACTGGAGCAGCTGGGTTTATTGGCCAACTCGTTGCAAAAGAACTACTCGACGATGCAGCACATACGGTAGTCCTTGCAGATGTTATCAGCCCACCTGTCCCAAAGGGCGTCCGATATCCTCAGAAAGCCAAGAGTGTCAAGGTGGACATCTGCGTGGCAGCCAGTGAAATTGTCGACAAGTCATTGGATGCTGTCTTCGTCTTCCACGGTATCATGTCATCTGGATCAGAGTCAAACTTCGAATTGGGTATGAGAGTCAACGTCGACGCGACACGGAGCCTGCTGGACTCAATTCGAACTACTTGCCGTCCCAATATCCGAGTGATCTACTCCTCCAGTCAAGCAGTATATGGACTACCGCTGCCTGAAGTTGTTGATGACTCCGTCATCCCTACCCCGCAATCATCATACGGCATGGAAAAGCTCATTTGCGAAGCCCTCATCAACGATTACACTCGTCGTGGCTTCCTTGACGGGCTGACTCTCCGCTTCCCAACGATCTCGGTCCGACCAGGCGCGCCCACCGCTGCTGCTTCCTCATTCCTTTCGGGGATGATTCGAGAGCCTCTCAATGGACAGAAATGCGAAATCCCGATTGAAGATCGGGGCTTCAGGTCTTGGCTCTGTTCTCCCAAGACCTTAGTCGGGAACCTGGTATATGCGCTGACCATGTCGACGACGAAGCTACCCTCGCATGTCCGCCAAGTCAATATGCCTGGGATAAGTGTGACGGTCCAGGAAATGATTGACGCACTGGAAAACGTTGGAGGGAAGGACAAGGGGGAATTCCTCAATGAGAAGACGGACGCATCATTGGTACCTATCCTTCGATCTTGGCCCACTAGATTCGATAACAGTCAAGCGTTTGCTCTTGGCTTCAAGCGAGATGATTCGTTTGAACAAGCAGTACGGGACTATAAGGATAGTCTTCGACCTGTGATTCCAGTTGAAGAGTTGAGGGAAAAGGAGCAGGGGCAGGCTTCGGTCCAACCCCAGAAGGTCCCTTGGGTCGCAGTTTAGCTGGGGCGGACAGTCGTCAAAGAATGGGATTCCATGTATACTAGAGTGACAAATATTAACAACTTAGATAACTTTGTTTAACGTGAGACTTTAAGATCCTGACCGAATCTTTGGCATAAAAAATCAACCATTCCCTGGCAGCGGCGGCAACTGATCCGGAAAGAAGTCGAACGACATCGGGAAGTCACTCCAAGAATATCCAAAGCCAAATCCATTGATACCATCATTGTCATATACCAAATCTTGTGGTGGGCCAATTGTCATGTCGAATATATTGCCAATGCCGTCAGGTTGTGACATAGCGGCACCCTCCAAACGCTTCAACTTCTCCAACATTTTCCGAAGGCCGGCCGCAATATGGAACGTAAGATGTCTTTCGCTGGCGGTAGAATTCGACATGAAATCAACGATACTTTGAACAAGATCATGGGCCTGGTGCGCATCGATATTCAACAGGGCAGCATTCCATTTCCAAGCCACCTTGAGAAGGAAGACGGCGGAAAACGCGATCATGGTATGCGTGAAGAGAGGCATGCCGACAATAGCATTTCGGATGTCAGGTTCGTTCAAAACCATGCTCAGGGTAGCCACGGCTGAGGAAATCGCAATGTTTGCTGTCTCCATCCGATCCAAGGATAGATTGGTGTTGGCTGTAACTGCGCGGAGGGACAAAGAATTCAGTTGAAATTTGGCAAAGTGATAGTGTATCACGACTCCCTTAGAAGGGTAGCTTCCGACGTATGGACTGTCCGCTATATCGGTCTCATTAGATCGATTCAGAGTCAATGTTTGAGGCCCAAACGTACCTAGTCTAGGCTGCCAAAGCTGTCTCCACTGTTCCACTTCAATGTTGAAGGCTCTCAGTGTGGAAAAGTCAGCTTCCGATAGTGGCTGTTCAATATCCGATCCAAATGCGTGATACGCCCTTGTCAAAGTCTGGAAGAGAGCTACCTGAGCTATCAAACGTAAATCGCCCGGTCCGGCTTGGGGAGAC
Source organism: Gamarada debralockiae (assembly GCA_002803225.1). Classification (NCBI taxonomy): domain Eukaryota; kingdom Fungi; phylum Ascomycota; class Leotiomycetes; order Helotiales; family Hyphodiscaceae; genus Gamarada; species Gamarada debralockiae. Next base: position 3,691 of record NXFV01001910.1, read on the forward strand.
TCTAAAAATTGCTCATAATTTTTGATAGAATAATCCTCATGGATGACTGGCGGCCGTCCATATGCGATACTGAAATGATGGTCACAAACATACAGCAAAAACCAGATTTGGGCTCCCTTGAAATGGCTCTTCTTCCCTCGAAGCAATTTCTGGACACTCTGGTGCAGATTGATCTCCGTTGCTACCCTTACTGCATGCCCAGAAAGCTGCCAGCTCAGATCCGAAAGCCAGAATGCTCCTATCGCAAGTGCACGTATCTCATCCAAGGTGTGGTGACGATTCAAGGTGGATTTCGAGACTAGCATCGTGAATTCATTGTAGCAGATGTTGAACGTGTCCTGACTCTCGGACATGTGTAGAGAAGCAACAACGATGATCGCAGCGGCTAAGAGCGGTGAAGATTTTCGGACGGAAGTCAAATCATCATGAACGAGAGCTATGCCACCCCATAGAAACTGATTCATCCTCTTCTTGAAGAAAGCAAAGAGTTTCTCTGCTTCGTCCAATGGCATCTCTCCTTTAGAGATAAAATCATTCTCAAGAGAGTTTGAGGCTGGTTGAGGGTCGCCGTTCAGATTGCTTCTGAGATTTCGCAATTTGGTGACTTCGTATAAAGATCGCATTGGCGCGGATACCAGCTCGGGCTCTTCGACTTCTGGATCCTGAGAATTGTCCCTTGTCATATCCATATGCGTGGCAATTGCTGGAGCAGCCTCTGAGCGTGTAAAATTTGGCGACTGCTGAACATTGGTGATTTGGGTGCCATTTTCAGAATATGTCGACAACTGAGGCAAATTATTCCGTCTCAGAAGATCCGACATAGCAGCTTGTAGCTGCAGCGTCTGAGCCATAGCCTTCGTCTTCCAAACCGTATCATCCTCAATAAACTTCTGCATCGAATTGCTGACGACACACTCATGTCCCAGACGTGAGCATCTGGTGCAATTGGTTGAGCCATCCTTTCGCTCGCATTTTATCTTGTGTTTCTTACATTCTGCGCAGGCGCGGCTCCTGGACAATTTTATCGTTTTCTTGGTCGAGGCATAATCGTCCTGCGTCTGCTGAAAAGAGCGCTTCATAACAAGAGCATTCGAAAGAATGTGCCATGCAATAGCTTTGCTGCTAGTAAATCTGAAATACTAAGCAAGTGGAGTTTGTCGTTCCGCTCTGTTGCCCCGCAAAAAGGCAAAAGCATGAGAATTTTGAGGGGCGTCATGGTAGCAGGTTGACAGGGGTAATATCGCCACTTTATCATATACGTGGGGTATACTCAGCAAGGCCTCATGACGTACTAAATATTAGAGGTTCGACTTCAAATATGGGCTATTGTTGATGTTTCATTCCTTTTAATTTAACTTTCTAGTCCATTGAACAAACACTTCATAATTATCCTTATCGCCGGCGCAAGTCCCAAACCACTTTCCTTCCCTCGAAAAGACATGTCTTCCACATCCCTCTTCCACCTGGCTAAACGACAGTCAATCCGACCGCCAACCTTCCTCTCTACCGCTTCTTCAGTGCGCTCGTTTTCTCAAACCGCATTCCGGCCCTTCCCTAAAAAATACGACCAAGACAGAGCCTCCATCAACACCGAAACCAACGAACACACCAAATCTTCAACCGACAACGATGCCGCAACGCAAGACCAAGCTGCATATGATCCAGAGAAGACAAGTCCAGAATCCGAGATGGACAGCGCTGCGAGGGGAAGTGAGGTTAGTGGTTAAAAGTCTTGAGTGACATTTCTCTCTTTGGGGGTGCTTGGATGAACGATACTGATGAATAATTAACAGGGACGTGCAAATCCACTAGAGGTATCGGGTGCCAATAAGGAAGTGTCGAAACAGAGAGATCCGAAGGAGGGTGGTGCTGAGAAGTCGCCGAAGGAGGGAAATAAGAGTGGGCCTGGGAGTCCGAACAAAAAGGGGGAGATATGATGAGATGAGAATAAAACAGAGTTGTTCATGACAATAAGGGAAAGTGGTGAAGCCACATATCCATGTTGAAGAGTCCCAGGAATAGAGGAATACTTCCATTTAAGGGCTGTATTGAACATACATCCTAATTTAAGTAAACAAAAAATAAAGGTATAAAAGATTGCAATCCAATCGTTCAATAGCACAGACACATGAGAAGTAACCTACTCTGCTCAAGCCTTCCACTCCGTCCGTCCCAATCTCACAATATCACTCTGCCCAACCATCCAAACCTTCTCCGCCTTCCCCTCAAGAGCCTGCAGCCCACTCGCCACGGCAGCCTTCGCAATAACATCTGCGTCCTGGGCCCAAGAATCTTTAAATGTATGACCCAGCATCCCCGCAAATCCCGCAATCTTCCTCACCACAGCCTCCGCAGGTCGACTCTCCTCTCTACTCCCCACAATCAGGCCCGGCCTCAAAATAACCGTATGTTCAAACCCCAATTTCTTAACCGATTCCTCCAACTCCCCCTTCATCTTGGGATACGCCATTGAAGAACTCGCCGACGCGCCACCGGAAGAGATCAGCACATAAACTTTAACCCCGGAGTTCTTGGCTGCTTGTGCGAGGGAGAGGTTGAGATCGTAGTCGATTTTGCGCTGGTTCTCAACGCCGCCTGCTGCTGCGCGGGTTGTGCCTAGAGCAGAGAAGAAGATGGATGGAGGGGGAGTGATGGAGGAGAGTTTCGTGGCCCATTCTGCGCTGTCTTTTGAGATTATGGGGTACAGTTTTGTGTCGGTGGTTGAGGGGTCGCGGCGTGCGAGGGCGTGGACGCTGGTGATTGAGGGGATGGAGAGGAGGGTTGTGAGGATGTGCGAGCCCTATGGTTGTACTGTCAGCTTGTGCACCGTGTCACTGCATGATCCGGGGAAAAGGTGAGACATACCACAAGCCCTGTACTTCCAACAATTGCCGTTGATGTCATTTTGATGAATAGATCTGGTGGATGGATCGATTTGGGCAGATCGAGATAGTGAGAACTAATATTTGATTTGTTTATCTTGTTTTTAATCGGGTGAAAATATGTAATGGAGAATTCGGACGTTGGGTTGTTTAATATCGCATGTTGTTCCTCCAAAGTTATCCCCTGCCAAGCCCAGCCTTGCTTTGAAGATCATTCATCGGCGATAACGTATAATCAAGCCGGCACTGCACTTTCTTTCCCTATCCAAGCTTAACAGCGAAGGTCTGGAGACCATTTTACGCCCGAAGGAAATGGACAATCGGGTCAATATCTTCTGCGACGGCCAGGGCCGAGTCTGCCGAGGCGCCGTCAGCTTGTTGAAACTCGCAAGGCTGACAGATGGCACGCGGATTGCAAAAGTAATTCGGTCAGCACCAAGCTTCACCACTTTCAGCAATCTTTTTATACCGAGCCCTGGCTGAAATCCCAAGGACGACTGGAAATACCTTTCCCTCTACCCGTATCTTGAGACGCACAGTGCGCAGTGAGCTCAGAGTTCCAGTCCCAGCCTTTGATTGACACGTGATCTTGCCGAGGCCTGACCGACATGAACAAGATCTCCGTAGCGTTTTGCCGACAGTCGCATTTTCACAATCACGCAATCGCACGAGGCTGGAACCCCAATTTCTTCTAACTGTTCTCGACTCCATGTTGAGGGGCCTACTTACAAATTGAGAAATAGACAAATCACAAGCCGTGGGATTCCTCTCTTTTCTTTGATTTCATATCAGTTTCAGGTTAAGCGTCCATAGACTTGGACATCCACTTTTGCCTCGTTCAACTTTTTTCCCCATCCCAAGTATTCACTTCAATTCAAGTCACCACGACTTGTTTACTTCGTTCCTTTTCTCTATTCAGCTTTGTACTTCTCTTCTTTTCTTACAAGACAGCCATATTGTACAATCGGCCAATATGGGTGATCCCATGGACTTAGATCTTTCCCCTGCCGAAAGGGTGAAGAGAAAGGCAGATGATGCCGTCTCCGTCCTCAACCAGCCCAGAAGAAGCCAGGTGTGTTTTGAACCCCCATTGAATAACGAACACTTCTAATACCTGCGATCTATAGGACCCCGCTGGTGGACCAACCCTCAACAGCACCTGGAACAAAGAAGACGACGTCTCAACCTTCCGAAAGTTTACCTCCAAATCTACGAGTCTTCCCTTCGGCCAGCCGATTGAATACTCTTCGATCAGCGGACCTACCTACATTACAGCGCAGACTCTGATTCAACAAGTCGCATACGCTCTCTCCGATAAGATCTTCTCATACTCCCCCGAATCTTTCGACCTCGATATTGCTGTGAAGAATTGGGCTGCTACAAACACAACGAATGCCAATGGCTATACCACGAAAGTTGCACCAATGCAGACTCGCTCTGGTGCGGGCTCAATAGCTTTGGGATACATGTTTTCAAAGGACTTCGACCTGGCAAAGAGACATATTCCTCAATCGTTGCTTGCCTCTTCCTCCAGCTTGCACAGCCTGCGTTCGGCCCTCGACCAACTCGCCCTGTTATACTCTGTCGCAAACCCATTAGTAGCGCACGTTGCAGCTGTTGATTATGCGCCTGGATCTTCTGGTGGTCTTGTCACAGACTATGTGACTGCTTTGACTATAGCTGAGGAGTTGGGCTTGGGACTAGTTTCTAGCTCGTCTGCATATGAAGTCCAGCACATGTCACTTTTCTCGACTCTCCTCGCTACGGCTCTTCCAACAATTCATATTTACGATGGTATTAACGTGGGACGGGATACGCTGCGTGTTATCGATGTATTGAACCAATCAGGCCTGAGCAATGCATATGCAAACGTTTTGAAGGAATTGCCGAAGGTTGGCAAGAGAGCTGATGCAGAGTCCAAGGTTGAGAATCTTCTGAACGCTTTCAACAACGAACTGGGTACTGCATACGGACTCTTCGAGTACCACGGCCACAGCACCCCAGAGACGGTTTTGGTAGTTTTTGGAAGTGTTGAAAGCTCCCTAGCAACTCAGGTCGGCGAAAGACTTTCAAATGAAGGTATCAAGATTGGGGTTGTAAATGTCCGGGTTTACAGACCATTCGTTGAGGAGGCTTTCTTGAAGGTGCTTCCCGCCAGTGTACGAAACATTGCTGTCCTCGGCCAGGTTCAAGATCAGACTGCTGTTGCAAGCGTATCAAGCCACTCCAGTCTGTATGAAGATGTCCTGGCTACCACCGTTTTTTCAGAGAAGTGGGCTATCTCTCCATCCGTCATTGACTTCAAATACGCTCGATCTGAGACTTTCACCCCTACGTCAATTGCAGCAATCTTCCGCCAGCTCACAGGAAAGATTACCGATGATGGCGAGCCCATTGAGTTGCTGAGTGCTAGCCAAGCGCAGCAATACTCATTCTGGGATATTGAGGATTCCGCGGCTATTACTGCACCAGCTGCTATCAGTAGATTACTGTCAGGTGATTCTGCTAGCAATATCATTCTCAGCCAGACCCACGACAACTTTGTTCAGGGAGGAACTATTAGAACCGACATTCGCAGTTCGAAGAAGACGATCGAAGCCAATTATCCAGTTGAGGAGGCCGATGTGGCTTTGGTTGGCGAGGAGAAGCTCTTGAAGGAGATTGGCATTCTCAAGAACATCAAAACTTCCGGTGCGCTCATCGTCAAGCTTCCCGGTGTTAAGGACGAAGATTTGGAGAAGAAGCTATCTACTACGGTTCGAAACGACATCAAGTTCAGGACCCTTCAATTGTTCGTTCTGGACCCAACTCTGTCAGTTGCGGCCGAGAAGGATCCAGCTTTCGAGACTCTCCTCACAGAACTGGCATTCTTGAAGGTTGCTCGACCAGACTTACTGGAATCTGCTATTCAGAAGCTCGCCGCTATCAACGCAAATACCGAGCTATTGACGGAAGCCGCTGCTGATTTGGAGAAGACACTCCGCCAAATTGAAATCCCGGAATCATGGGCTGAAGTTGAAGTTGATACTGAGGTTCCTGATCTTCCAAGAAGTATCAAGTCCAGCAGCTTCACTGGATTCGACAAGGAAGATCTGGAGCCACCGTCTTTACTTCGCGACTGGCAGATTGCTGCCAAGGGTCTTGTTTTCAAGGAGGCATATGGCACAAAGACTGCACTGAGACCTGATCTATCTACCAAGACCTACGAGGTCACTGTCAAGGAGAACCGCAGATTGACTCCAATCACTTACGACCGCAACATCTTCCATATCGAGTTCGATCTTGGTCAATCCGGACTTACTTACAACATTGGTGAAGCTCTTGGTATCCATGCCGAAAACGATGTTAATGAAGTCAATGAGTTCATAGAATTCTACGGCCTGGATCCTGATGAGGTTGTCGAGGTGCCATCTCGAGAGGATCCTACCATCATGGATACCAGAACCGTTTTCCAATCTTTGACACAAAACATCGACATCTTCGGCAAGCCGCCAAAGCGATTCTACGAGGCTCTCGCAGAATTTGCAAGCAACGAGAACGAAAAGAAGGAGCTACTTACCCTTGGTGGCCCAGAAGGAGCCAATGAATTCAAGCGCCGCGCAGAAGTCGACACCGTCACCTTCGCCGACATCCTCCTCGAGTTCCAATCCGCTCGTCCCAGCTTCCACGATATCGCCAGAATCGTCAGCCCAATGAAGAGACGAGAATACTCTATCGCATCCTCCCAAATGGTCAACCCTTCCACCATTGCACTCATGATTGTAGTCGTCGGATGGGTTGACCCCAAGGGCCGCGACCGCTTCGGACAAGCTACTCGATACTTGAGCAAGCTCCCCATCGGCGCGAAGGTCACAGTTAGCGTCAAGCCCTCCGTCATGAAGCTCCCAGCAAAGGACACCGCACCGCTCATCATGGCCGGTCTCGGCACAGGTCTCGCGCCCTTCCGCGCATTCGTCCAATACCGCGCCATGCAAAAGGCACAAGGCAAAGACATCGGCTCTATCCTCCTGTACATGGGCTCTCGTCATCAGCGCGAAGAATACCTGTACGGTGAAGAATGGGAAGCCTACCAAGACGCCGGAGTTATCACTCTTCTCGGCCGTGCATTCTCGCGAGATCAGCCCCAGAAGATCTATATTCAGGACCGGATGCGCCAGACCATCAGCGATATTATTAACGCGTACATTAAGGAGGAAGGATCGTTCTATCTTTGTGGACCGACGTGGCCGGTTCCGGATGTTACAGAGGTGTTGGAGGAGGCTATTGCAAGGGATGCGAAGGCGATCGGCAAGAAGATCGATTCGAGGAAGGAGATTGAGCGCTTGAAGGAGGATTTGAGATATGTGCTTGAGGTCTACTAGTGGTGGGTTGGATGATAGATTGTACATAGATGCATAGCGTGCTTCCCTTTCGAAAATACAGCAATTGCCAACCATCCCATACTTTCAGCATATCTTACACCGCGACACTCCCTCCACGATATATAACGCAAATCCCCTTCCCCAAACCAACTTATTACCTCGCATCGCAAGGCGAGGACCAGATCGCGATGGATTACAAAACATTCCTGATACAGTAAGCATCTTGTGCTCGTCACCTAAACGAGTTTAAGCCCCTATAGTTTGGTACTGAGAACCAATGGGAAGGAGATTGCCGAGGCCTCAGAGGGGCTGTGGCGAGTGGGACGCACCGACCCCGCAGGAGGCGAGGGGACGTCCGAGCGAGGCTACGGACCTCCGTGAGAAAAATGTTGTTCTTTTGAACTTTCCACTCTACGATTCTTGAGGTTTGTTTTCTTTTTTTGGTTCTTCTATTTGGACAAGTAAGCAGAGCAATTTGATGTAAGAGATCAAGTGTATCTCTTGTTTTATGAATCGCCAGCATGTCCGATTCAGCCTTGTTGTCCTCGCCCTCGCCATCGCAGACCCTGAGACTGGGCGAGACAGATAAGCTCGCGACGAACCTTCCAACTTCACTCCAAGAGGACTCTTGCTCTCCTAAACAATCCAAATCAACAATGAAAACTTTCACCCTCTTTCCCAATCTCACGCCCGAACTCCGCATCCAAATCTGGCATTCCTACCTGCAAACACCACGCCTAATAACCGTCTCAGCGCATCCATCCTCCTCCACTTCTTCCGCCTCCCCCAACAACTCAAGCCAAACCTTCCATATAGCACGCCACGCCGCCTGCTCTCTACTCTCCGTCAATGCGGAAGCACGCTACGAGGCAATAAGACATTACTCCGCAATTCCCGGTAAAGAAGAGATAAAGAGGGATAGGCTACCGTATCATGCTCAGCATAGATCCTCTACGAAAGGATTTTATAGGGCTCCCGGGGAAGACGTGGTGTATTTGAAGGGATGTTATTATGACTCGAGGTGGTTTAGGGGGGTGGGTATTGTGGGGAGGGAGGTCATTGCTGAGCTTTCTGGTCTTCTATCACCATCACTATCCTCCGAAACTCAGAACGAGAGTCAGAGTGAGCAGGTCCAAGGTCGAATCCCTCTCGTCGGAAGGATCAAAACTTTGGCCCTTGATGAGGCATTCCTTAGTGACGAAACGCTCTTTGGCCGGCCGGAAGTGAGCCCTGTGATGGTATATCTGATGCGAGATCTAAAGGGGCTGGAGAGATTGATTATCGTTAGAACAGAGCGAGAAAACACGGGGATAGACGAGATAGAGAGTAGGATCGAAGACGCGAGGCGGAAATTGGTATGGCTGTGCGAGTTATGGGGATACGGGGAGGAGGTGGAGGAATTAAGGGGTTGGAAATGTCCGGTGCTTAGAGTGGTGGGGAGAGAGGAGTTAAGGGGTTTGTGTGGTGAATGGCAATGACGATGTGGTATGAAGATCTGGATGCACGAATTCAACGAATGATATGATGAAACGACTCTAATTGTACATGGTATATATGACAAAAGAAAATGCTGGTAATGAATAAACGAACGTGGTTCAATTGGGTAAGATGGATATCACCCCTGATACCCTCGTCTTGACAACATTCACTTTCTGCACGACTTTCTTCCACAGTCGTCTTAATCTCAAACTGTGGAAACAACCCACTCTTCCATTTTCCATCCCAGACTCCTCGCCACAGCGACACTCGTCTTGTCCAAGACCGCATGCCTTACGCACCCCGGACTCATCGTTGTGAGTTTGTGGAGTCGGTAGATTGGGCAGTGGTTTTTGCAGGATGGCTATTACCGGAGATGGGGTGAAAGTCAGGAAAGCATCTTGAAGTCCATTCCTTCTTTCCTCGGGTGTTGCAGGTGGTGTCATGAGACCGTGTTGTTGGGCTGCAGGAAGATACATTTTGTAGCGCATCGAGGGAGGAGTGACGATTGCGTATCCATACGACTCTTCCGTGGTATATGATTGGTCTTTACTTGACTCCGGAGTAGCTTCCGGTGTTATAAGACCAAAATTCGTATGGATATGAGCTGTCTTGACGGGCGTTCTGGGCGGTTCAGGAGCACTTTCCGAGTTTGAGATGAAAGGATCTGTTTCGGAGGTGATGAGAGCAGTATTGGCCAGCGTTGAGGGCGTTGAAATCTCGATTTTCTGCCTATGCTCCAATGTACCCTTCTCAGCTTCATTGCCTTCCTTATTCCCATCATCCTTTCCGGATTTCTTATCTGCGTGTGCGTCGAACTCATCCCATCTCGTTGACGAGTGTTCTAGTAGTTGCATGGCGTGCGGAATCTTCGTGGGCGTCGCGAACTCGAATAATTTCGACGGGGATCTGTAATCAGTGTTGAACTTGAATGCGGAGACATTGTAAGTTGAGTTTATTGAGGATGAACCTGCCGCTGATACGGAATCTGGTAGTTTTGCCGTGACCCCTACATCAAAGACAAGTGGCGGAACTTGTTCCCCGGCTCCAAACTTGTACGCAAGATTGCGGGGCTCTTCTGTGTCGTTCAACTTCTCTTTGATGTGTGCGTGTGAGGGCGTCGTGCCCGGCGTTGGAGGGAACTCGATATTGAAGGTTTCTGTTTTGGTCTTTCCCTGAGATATGATCTTGGGAGCACTTTCGTTGGACTTGGCCTTCGCAGTTACTTTGATATCCGAAGACTTTGTGATCGTGAAACTCTGCTGCTGTGAGTTTGACGTCATCGAGGCCTTCGTTGGGGTTGGTGGAGATTGCTCTTGTTGGATCTCATTGGAGGCCACCGATTTTGACTCTAACGGCGATACTGGCGGCGATGGTAGAGAATAACTGATTGAAGATGGATTCGAAATAGTGTTGTTTGAATCAAGCTTCTCTGCTCTGGTCCCCTCCAACTTTCGGGAAGGTGTATTGTTTGTCGAGGCTGGAGGTGTTATGATTGTCTGAAAAGCCTTTGGAACAGGAACGTCAGACAGCTTTTGCATCGTAGCCTCTAATCTGGCCAAAGTGGTGTACAGAGTATTCTCTGATTTTATGTCCGTAGCCAGAGGGCGGGTTTCTTGGGCGAAGTAGTTCGTTGCTTTCGAGGGAGGAGTCTGTGAACTAGTCATAGAGATCTAGCAAAGTTTACCATCAGTATCTATGATGAATCGAGCGATTGAATTCATACCTTGTTCCTGGTCTCTTCTTCCTCAAGCTTCACCCTAATATCATCCAAGTTGTTCCTCATCTTAGCCGGAGCTCGTTCCGACTTGACCATAGCAGCTATTTTCTTCTCCCTCTCAACCTCTGCTGCGTGCTGCTCAATCTTGATTCGCCATTTTATGGTCGTCTCTTGAATCTGTTGGTACAAGTACTCAGGCTTACGGTGAATACGGGGACACAGAGTTAATTTAGCTAGTTCTTCCAAAAACCTGTATGATCTTGAGAGGTTTCTGTGGGTGCCCATTTCATCGAGAAGTCTCGACGCACGATCTTTATCGCTGTTGGCGATCATTTTTTGGCCGCATCGTGCACCTTCCTTGGTTGTGCCAACGCAGGAGAACTTAGGATCATCGGGGTACACGTCGAGGATATATCGAAAATCCCAATTGGTCGACATAGTGGATTGTAAAGGGTAAAAGAATGAGTAAGGACAATGAAAAATGCAGTCAGGAGAATGATTCGAATATTAGTTGTTGAGGAGAAATGTACCTCGAACTTGCGAAGTTTAACGGGATAATGACAGATAGGTCTCTCCAAATAGTCTTGTAGAAAGGAATATATAACCTGGGGAACAGTTCCGGCACGTAACGTTGTTAGTTAAGCCACTTTGTACCCCCGGTGGGTTCATGCCGTGATGGCCTGCATTACTAACATATTTTGTGTCAAAAATAACTCGAAAGCGTGGGGGGTGGAAATATCTCTATTTCAGGCACAGCCTTGAGAAGCTTCAATACCACTTGCGACATAGCAGAGACTGGAGGAAACGTGAGGTGTGCAGCCCACACGTAATCAAGGACCCCGCACCACAGCCATAGATGCCTCCGATATGCACTGTAGCGAAGGGGTCACAAGCCAGGTCACTCTTCTCTCGACTCTTGCGACACTAGGTACCGAGAGTACGGCGATTCGCTCATTCTAATGTATGCACTTAGCCACGCTGCTGAAACTTCCGAGAGAAAGTAGATCCTCCCCACTAAATAAACTGTAATTTCCCGCTTTTACAAGGGATCTGTGGGTATCATTCCAAAATTGCCCTGACAGGCTTCGGAACCTTCAACCGTACGAGCACCCGCTGTCTGCTACTTTCGTACATGAGGCAACAATCTGGCCTTTTCTGTCTGCGCACCTGTCGATCTTACTAGATGGTTCGAGTTCAAGGGGTCGACGCAGGGGGGTTAGCTACTGTAGTAAGGATATAATGTTCGATCGCTGCTTTTCAGGCCTAATTCGTGGCATTTGGTCATAGGCTAACACTCTCTATTCCTACACCAAAGACATCTAAGAAAGAATCGTCTCGGGATGAACGTTTACAAGTTCAGACGCTTATTTCGATGCAAGTTGGACGCAAGACGTTATTGCTCTTTAACTTAACCTGACTCTTAGCCAAGTTAAGTACGCTGTCTCTTATCGAGTTTCGCCTCAAAAACACCGCATAGGTCGAAAGGTTTACCTTAATATTCCTTACCGAAAATGGTTGATCGAATGGGTTACTGCCTCGAAGGAAAATTAACAAGTCCTGTGGCCTGAAATCCCTCGAATACTCGGTCTCGATTGCGGCGAGTACGCTATTTGTACTGCTTTCAAGAAAGAAAGCTTCGCTCATCGATCTGTGCGTCAAAACCCTCCTCTTTCCGAAGACAATCGAAAGGCACGATTGGATTAGGCACTGGAGCATATAAATTGGACTGAAGAGCAGTGGGTTTCTGTGCTATGGAGGGATGAAACGTGGGTAGAGCCAGGCAGACACACACGTCCTTGAATTACACGCAAAATCGGCGATTCCGAGCTGTATCATCCTGATTGTATCAGACCGCGATATCAAAGGAAGTCTGATAGATGTTTTGGGGTCGATTTCAGGCAAATACGGGAGGCACCAAGGCCTGTTTGGGAGAAGGATTGGGAGACGATAAATAAAGGTTCTTACTCAGGAATTATTATTCCTATCGTTCAGGAGATTCTTCAGCAATACCCAGACCTATAGTTTCAACAAGACAACGAAAAGGCTATGCGGCAAGCTTTAAGAAATCAGTCTTTGATTTAATTGGAATACAGAGAATCTTTTGGCCTGCGTTTTCACCAGATTTGAATCCAGTTGAGACTCTGTGGAATGATATAAGGATTATATTCAAGAGCACTATCCTGAAGTACATAGGTATACAAACGGCTAAGCAGTGTAGTACAAGAGGCTTGGGAGTCACTTACACATGAAAGGATCAAGGAACTAATTAGAGAGATGCCAAAGAGAATGTCAAGCTGTGATAGATGCTCCAGGAATGCATACAAAATATTAGAGATTTTCAATAAAGCAGCATTAGATTGCATGGGGGTGTGCACAGATTGAACAAGTCAGATTGTTGTACGAAAGTACACAGACCAGTTTATGGCGGGTTTCCACCACTAAGAGCACGTCCTTCACAGCTTACAGGGTTAAGGTTTATTTAGGGGAAGGGGGAGAGGGGAGGGGGTTTACTCACACATATTGCGCAAGATCGCTGATAGGATTCCGCGTCAGTCAAAATGATGCAGCCAATGTGATGACCGGATCTGCGACTCATCTTGTACGGGACGGTTCGGCTGGCGGTGCCGCAGACGCTTCTACCGAAAACTCCGGCGTTTCAGAAAACGGAGCCTAATTGACCAACGGGGACTTCGTATGATACAGCCATGTACTTGTACAGAGAACTCCACCTTGGAAGTGCTGGGAGTGCTTTGAGGAACGCGAAATCGCGGCAGAACATTTGGAGGCGAATTTGCTTGAAAAATGCTATTTATGCAGAGGATTGATGCACCTCATCAGGTTCCAGACGCGCCACTATGGAGCCAGCAACTTTCGTCACACCTGTCACTACTCCATTCACCGTCCTCACAGCTCTCTTTCTCAACTTTCGTCCAAGTCCTCGTTTTCTAACACCCGCTTGTTTGTTCTCCCACTCTATTTGTTCCTGATGCTCACATCGACAGGGTTCTTCACTACCTTGCTCATTCTGTTCACAAATTTCACATAGACCTGTCTCCTGCGCAGCGGACTGGATTTGCTTTGGACTTGGCACTGGTTTTCGGGGTATCATTGCTGAGAAATGGCCTTGCGGCTCGTTGGGTGGACAAGTATCCAAGTGGTCGCCGCTGTGCGATATCTCTGGACTCGCTGGAGGCGTGAGTAACGAATCCGTTTTCTTCGGTAAGAGATACGTTTTGTGTGGTTGGGTACGAGAAGTGATGATTGCGTCTCCAAAAATCTCTTCAGTGGGGGAAACAAGAGTTGAACCTCGTCCTGGCATGATCTCCGGCGTAATATTTGTCTCTGCTTTGATGAGGGTTGAAATTTTTGTCTTTTGAGTATTGAGTGGCTCGCAGATCGCTCCAAGGTTTGTAGAATCTTCTTTGCGGTGGGGAGATATGTTGACTGTTTCTGGAGTTGCTTTCAGTGTTAGGAGCCCATCTTTTTCGCATGCTTGAGAGGTCTTGATAGGTGTCTTTGGCGACTTACGAGCTCTTTCCGATTCCTCAACTTGCGCAAGGGAATCCTCGGTTCCTGCTGTAGGACCTATTTGAATCAAAGCTGCATATCTTGATTTATCCCCAGCCTTTTCTATATCTTTCTGTGGATGCTCTCTTTCCGGTTCGTTGACCCCTTCGCCAACAGGCTCTTGGTCTGATTGCCTTGCTGATTCGGTAGTCAATCCGATTCTAATGGAGAACTTATTAGGTAGTCGTGCAGCATACGATAATTTGCACCACGTATCAAAGTCGAAAGACTTGGGGGGAACCATGTACTCAGAGCCAAACACAAATCCAAAGTCGTTCCTGATGGGGTTCCCAGGGCTTTTAGTTCTTGCAGATGGCGGCCCCTCTACTCGCTTCCATGGATTAGGAGATTGCGGAATGAAATCCAAGTTGAAAAGTGGGAGTTGCTTTTGGTTTGGTATTTCTGATGCCGCTGGGTGATTGTTTGTATCTGACGCGGATGTAGGCTGGAGAATCGTAGGTATTTCTGTGGTCGATAAGTCTGTCGGTGGAGGAGTATTTGGTGGGCCAGAAAAGGATGGAGGAATGCTAACTCTGAAAGATCTTTGCTGTCTCTCATGATTTATATCAGCAGCTCGTGGCCATGGACTACGGCTCTGGCGTTCACTACCCTCATCATCTATCTTACAACTCTGACCAAGATCAAAGCCAGAAGTATCGTAGCCCAATTGTTCCCACCCTTTTAGCATAGCCTCCACTTCTTCCTCACTCATGGGCGTTGGAGCTTTGCCTCTCCCGCCCCGCTGATCCCAAGGTAGAATAATAAAGATATTCTTCCCTTTCCATGGCACTTTCTTCTTGAATCTATGTGGGCCAGGTGCGGGTGAAGGCGCGGAAGTTGAAACTGCAGGTGTCGCTGGGAGTATGGTTGCGCGCCCTGGTAACGTCTCTTTCGGCGGGGGTAGGTAAGCCTTCTCTTCCAATAGTGAAGGAATCAACATTTCCATCTCCGCGCCGGACCTCGTTTCTTCGTTTGGAGGATCGAGAATCGCCGGAGGTCTTTGGTTCAACGTGTCAGGTGAGGATGCAGGTTTGGGCGGGCGAGGAATGGATATAGGATCGCAAGTTGGGAGTGAGTCTTGACTTCGGATATCCTCCAATGGTGGATAATTAGGTCCTTTGAAAGTGAATGAATAGGGTACTTTCAAAGCGTATGGACGGGGCACATTCAAAGTATTCGAGTCGAAAGCTAGACCTGAGCCGCGTTTCAACGTCCTTGACGATGGTAGGGAAACGATTGGCCTGGAAACGAGAGGGCCATTGTGGAACAGGATTGATTTCCCGGATCCAAACTCGTACCAAGTAGGCTTTTCTTTAGTATCCGCTACAGTTGACGGATTATCGTCCTTTGCCTCCGAGCTTTCTGCTACAGATGAAGAGTCCTGTTTGGGAAACTCTGTTGCAATATCTTGGAAAGGAGGCTTTGTGGCGGAACTTTTCGATATGAATGACGGTGCGTCAGTCCTTGCACTTGATGAAATGCACGTGTCCTTAGAGAGAGTCGGAAGTTTTGGTGGTAATCTTTTGACTGCGTCTGCAATTCGACGACAGCTGAGTTGCGCTTCAGATGCTCTAGGAAATGAATGCTGAAGGTGTTTGGACCTGGTCTGAATCTGCAACACAGACTTCATTGGCGCGGCGGGTGGCGATGGAAAATCGGAGGCTTGTAGTGCTTTCAATGCTTGCAATGCCTTTTCCAAGGATGTTTGCTTCCCAAGGGTAGTGTCACTTCCCTCGAGCGGAATAGATGTTTCTTCGTTCACATCTTTGGCGCCATCGATGCCCGTGTTCTCTAATAGGCGCTGCAAACTCTTTTCGAAAACAGTAGGCTTTCTGTGCATCGTTTCTTCGTCGTCGGTGAAGTGATCGATGACTTTTAGCTCTTGCACGAGAGAGGTGATTTTGGGCATAGTAGTTTGATCGATCTTATTGGCTTCGACTGTATTTATTTCCTTGCTTGGTAGAATCTGAAACGTTTGCGGTCAGTAATAGTCACCTATAGGATGATTGCCGGGTGCATACCTCGATCTTACTCTCCATTTCGTTATACACCACCTTGGGAACCTGCAAATATTCCGGCGTTGATTTGGTGTCGGGAAGCTGAGAGGCAGTTCTTTGCTCCCTCTTACTATATCATCTGCCACTTCCTCCGCTTGATTATTCGACGACTTGATCTCGAAGTTGGGCTCTTTTCTGCAGAGCATTGACTTAGCTAGTCCTCTGAATTCGGTAGACGAAACTTCTTTATGTCTATCCATCCGATCCAGAGAGCTGCCCTACCACAATGTAATTCTGTTGATTCAGAATGTGGAAGCAACGTCGGCGTTCTGACTTCGCAAGCCCTACAAATGTGTTTGTTTTCGGTTCGACTCAGAGGATTTCGCGGAAGTTCCAATATGTCGACATGCTATAAAATGAAGGGATTTCAAGGAATCGAGCGAGGTGTACGCTCTACAGAGGTTCAATTGGGATGAGTGGAGGTTCAAAGGTTGTGCAATAACGAACATCATGATTCGCAAGGAACAGCGAGTCAGCGAGATTTACGATCTAAAGAGAAAGTACGGAACATATGATTTATTTGAACCCGGGGATAGCTGGCTACATTGGCATATGGAGCACTTGTCTAATTCGTGAATCCCTGAAGGGAATGTGACCAGGCACCGACACAGCCTCCGGTGCTTCAACACCACCATTCAATAATTGTGAAATAAGGAGGGGTTGGTAGCCCGCTGGCCGTTTTCACAGCAACTCTACGGCACAGCCTGAGCGTTCAGACATTCAACCAACGAGATTTGAGGGCAATGCAACTGGATTCTAACGCGGGGTAGAAACTTGTAACATAGCCAGCCTCAACCCTTGCTTTGCAGGACCTGAGATGATTGCTATTGGATAATCTACACGCGGGGTATGAAAGCTACCTCTTTAGACCAGACAAGAACGTTGAAACGTCTATTAATTCATATTGCGCAAGATCGCTATTTAAAAGACCCTATATCAAAAGGTGAAGCTGGTGTTGTGTCCGAATCTGAGACTCGGACGGTCCGGTATGACGGGGGTTAGTAGCAGTCATCCCGAAAAGACATCTTTTAAGAAAGCGGGAGGGTTGGGAGCCTGTCAATCGACCAACTGTGATCTCCTTCCCCCCCAACAAAAAAAAGGGAAGAGGAATGAATGGATAAGCAAAGGGTGTTTAAGTGTTCGCATGCAGGAACAGCTAACGGAGGCAGCGGAAGGATATATGTCGTCGAGCCTAACCCTGCACCTCAGCCAAACTCTCTTATACATCGTAGAACCCGGTGTACCGCTATAATTGGTATGGGATTGCTGAGCTTTCTGATCTTCTGTCTCTTTCTCTGAGTTTGGAGACTGAAGGAGAACATGAGCCCGCAGAAGCCCAGGTTCAAGGAAAAGTGCCATTTGTTGGAAGGATCAAGGCTTTGGCGCTTGACAAGGCGTTTCTCAGCGACGAAACGCTATTTGGAAGGCCGGAAATCTCGCCTGTGATGGTGTTCTTGATGCGAGATCTAAAAGAGCTAGAAAGACTCATTGTTATCCGGACAGAGGGAGAAGAGACAGGAGGAGAGGAAATTGAAAGCAAGATTGAGGAGGCGAGACGGAAATTAGTGTGGCAGTGTGAGTTATGGGGGTATGGGGAGGAGGTGGAGGAGGTGGAGGAGGTGGAGGAGGTGGAGGAGTTGAGGGGGTGGAAATGTCCTGTTTTGAGTGTGATGGGGAGGAAGGAGTTGGGGGAAATGTGCGGTGAATATGAGGAACAAGAGATTAAGTTTTGAATGTATGAATTCAACGAAAGCTATGATGAAATGACTCTAGTTGTACAGGGTATATAAGACAAAGACAAAGGAAAAGAATGGTAATGAATGTGATCAGTTAATGGTCAGTGACCCGGACTTTCGACCCACTACCCCAGATACCCTCGTTTTAAGAGTATTCATCTTCCTCACGACCTTCCTCCGTAACCGCCTGAGACTCGAGCTATGGAAACAACTAAGCCTTCCGCTATCCAGCTCAGAATCCTCATCACAAACACATCCGTCTTCTCCAATGCCGCAAGCTTCGCACATTCCTGATTCTCCATCGCAAGCGTGTGGACTCGGCAGGTTGGGCAGTGGTTTGGCTTTTACTGAGGAGGGTGAGTCGGAAGTGAAACTCAAGAACGGATCTTGAAGCCCATCTCGTCTTGCCTCCAGTGTCTCAGGTGGTGTCATGAGACCATGCCTTTGTTGGGCTAGAAGATATGTTTTGTATCGCATCGGGGTGGGAGTGACGATTGCGTATCCATAGGACTCTTCCATATCAGGAAACTTTTCATGAGTTGGCTCTGGAGGAGCTTCCGGCGTCATGGGAGCAAAGTTCAAGTAGATAGGAGTGGTCTTGAATGGTGTCTTTAGCGGCTCGGGAGTTCTTTCCGATTTCTGCTCTGACACCAGGAACAGGTCTGATTTTGGGGAGACGGGAGCTGTTGTTACCAGCGCTGGTGATGTTGATATCTTGGATTGTTGATAGTGTTCCAAGATGGGCTTGTCCCCGGCTATTCCTGGTTTATTTTCTGCTTCTGCATTAAACTCATCCCACATTGTGGATGGGTTTTCTGGTAGTCGCATGGCAAATGACAATTTGGTGGGCGTCTCAAACTCGAAAGATTTGGATGGGAGTTTGCAATCGGTATTAAACTTGAATGCAGAAATATCGTGGGTTGATTTAGCACGTTTGTTATCGTCACGACTGACGGTCGAATCGTCTACCATCGGTGCTAAACTACGGAGACTTGTGGTGATTCCCACATCGAAGGCAGTTAGTGGAACTTGTTTCTCGGCCCCAAACTCGTATGCTGGGTTACTGGTGTCTTTGGCGTGTGCATGTGCGGGGGTCGTGTCCGGCGTTGGAGGGAATTGGAAGTTGAAAGTTTCTGTCTTGGTCTTCTCCCGTTGTGGGTTCGGTGTTTGGGGTGCTTTTGTTGGGGTTGGTAGTGGAGACTGCTCCTGCTTGATCTCAGAGGAAGCCTGTGCTTTTGAGTCTAACGGTGACGCGGGCGGTGATGGAAGAGAATAGCTGTGCGAAGGTACGTTCGAAGTGTTGACTGAATCGGGCTTCTCTGCTCTGGTTTGCTCCAAAGTTCGGGGCTGTGTATTGTTCATCGAGGGTGGAGGGGTGATATTTGCCACAGAGATCTTCGGAAGTGTAGCAGCCAACCTTGATAATGCAGCATCTATCCTGATCATGGTGGTGGATAGGTCGCTTTCTGTTTTCACCTCCGTAGGAAGGGAGCTGGTAATAGGGACCTAACAATTCATGTCAGCGTTTGTGATAAATTGAGCGATGAATTTCATACCTTGTCGCAGGTGTCTTCTTCCTCAAGCTTCACCTTGATGTCGTCCACATTCTTCCTCAGCTTAGCTAGAGCCCGTTCCGACTGAATCATGGCAGCTCTTTCCTTCTCCCTTTCCACCTTCGACCCATGCTCAGCAATCTGAGCTCGCCATCGCATGCAAACATTTTGAACTTGACTGTACTCTGGTTTGCGATGCCAACGGGGACACAGCGTTAACTCAGCCAATTCTTCGAGGTACTTGTAGGAACTCGAGAGCTCCTCGTGGGTATCCATTTTGTCGAGAATTCTCGATGCGCAAGAGAGGTCACTTCCGGAGAACATCCACTGTCTGCATCTTGTACCTTTCTGGGTGATTCCAACGCAAGTAAACGAGGAGCGATCTGGATATACTCTGAGGATAGAACGAAAGTCCCAATCGGCTGACATATTGGATCGTGAAGGGTGAAAGAATATAGAAGGGCAACGAGAATAACGTAGTCAGGGGAATAATTCAAATATTAGTTGTCAAGTAGAAATATACCTCGAACTTGTGAAGTGTAGCGGGACAATGACAGATGGATCTCTCTAAATAGTCTTGCAGAATGGAATATATAGTCTATGGAACTGTTCTGGCGCATACGCTGTCCGTAGCCTCTTTGTGCCCCGGTGGGTTCATGCCATAATGTCCTGCATTAGTAATATATTTTGTGTCAAAAAATAACTCGAAAGCGTGGGGCTTGGAAATATTTCCGTTCAGGCACAGCCTTGGGAAGCTTCAATACCACACTTCTGGCATAGCAGAGACTGGAGGAAACGTGAGGTGTGCAGCCCACACCCCGCAGCACAGCCATGGCCGCTCCCGACATGTAACGGAGGGGGTCACAGGCTGGTACACCGTCTCTCGACGCGGGGCACAACATTGCGACACAACTGGCTTCGGCCCCTGGTTTTGCAGGCACCGAGAGCACGGCGATTTGCTCATTCTGTGCACTGAGCCACGACGCGGAATCTTCCTGAAGAAAGCAGCAGACGGAAGTGATCCGGAGCACAAAGCTCACTCATACTGCGCAAGATCGCTGTTGGGATTTTCGTGTCCGTCAAATGATACATCCGATGTGATGACCAGATCTGCGACTCATCTGTGCGGGACGGCTCGGTATGGCGGTGCCGCAGACGCTGCGTAGCGCAAACACAAACAGACGTCTCAAGAAATTTGGAGCCTAATTGACCAAAGGGGCTTCGAATGACAGGCCAATAGGATACATGTATACAGAGTACCACACCCCACAAATGTAGAAAGTACTGCTTAGAAGTATCGGAGTGCTTTTGAGGCATGCGGAATAACAGCGGAACATTTAGAGGTGAATTTGCTTGAAAATGCTATTTATGCAGAGAATTAATCTACCCCGTCAGGCTCCAGACGCGCCACAATCGAGTCAGCCATTCTGACTCCTTTTGTCTTTATTTCAGTCAACGTCTTCGCAGCTCTCTTTCTCAACTTTCGTCTTAGTCCCCGAGTCATTCTTTTGTTCTCCCACTCTATCTGTTCATAATTCTCACATCTACAGGACTCTTGACCAAGTGGCTCACTTTGCCCACAGATCTCACAATCATTCGCCACCGGTTGGACAGACTGGACGAGCTGTTGACTTGGTACTGGTTTACGGAGTATCACTGCCGAAGGACGTCCTTGGGAGGTATTGGATGGTGAATTGTCCAAGTGCTCGGTATTATGTGATGCCTCGGGACTCGCTGGAGGCGTGAGCAATACGTCTGCTTGCTTCACTGAGAGTTGTGTCTCATAGTGTTGGGCAGCAAGTACGATTGTTGCTTTTCCGAACGACTCCTCAGCAGGAGCTGAAGCTGAATCTAGTTCGTTTGTGGGCTCTGATGTAGTGTTGACGTCTGCCTTAATGAGGGCTGGGACTTTATTGTCTTGCTTGTCGAGTGGGCCGCGGATCGGTTCAGAGCTTGGAGCGTCTTCCTTGGACGAGATAGACATGTTGGATGGTTCTGGAGTAGCTTCTGGTGTTAGGAGCCCATATTCCTTGCATGTCTGAGAGGCTTTGATTGGTGTTCTAGGTGATTGAGAAGCACATTCCAGTTCCACTTTTTGTATAAGAGACTCTTCAGCGATTGTCGTCGGAGCTGTTTCGGTTGATGGCTCGAGTTCTGAATCCTCTTCCTCTACCTCGTTCAGTGAAAGCTCTGCTTCTGGCTCGTCAACCTCTTCACCCACAGCCCCATCGTTTGATTTCCCTCCAAATTTGGCAGTTACCCCGTCCCTAATGGAAATCTTATCTGGCAATCGTGCAGCATACGACAATTTCGACCACGTGTCGAAGTCGAAAGACTTAGGAGGAGCCTTGTACTCGGAGCCAAACTCGAATCCAGAAAAGTTGCAGACTTGTCTCGTAGGACTGGGGGCTTTTGCCGATGATGAGCTTCTTGATCGTGGCCGCAAATTAGGAGATCGTGGAATGAATCCAAAGTTGAAAGACGGGAGTGGCTTTTGGTCTGATAGGTCTGACGGCGCTGGTGGATTGCCTATCTGTGGAATGGATGGATGGACAATAATTGGAGGCATTTCCTGACTCGACGAGTCTGTTGGTAGCAGAGGAAGTGGGCCAGGCGTAGTCGGAGGATGGGAAGTTGTGATTGGGTCTTGGCTCGTGGTGTTTGTTGACGGTCTTGGAATTGGCTCTTCTGAAACGGATACAGGGTCAACAGGTGGCATCGTCTCTTGACTCTTTGTGCTTGTTGAGGATGGAGGCTCTTGTTTCGATGTGCCCGACGATTGTGGAGGATCGAGTAGCTTCGTAAGGGCCGGAACACCGCGGCGGCGTGTAAATGTGTTTCCAGGGCCAGATTCCCAGGAAGTCTTAGGCTCTGCTATTGCATCACCTCCGCTAAAAGAAGATCCTACGCTCACTGCGGAAGGTTTCGCCTCATCTGGCAGTGCAAAAACGAAGGGCCGTGTGCTGCTCTCTATAGTGCCAAATTCAGCAGCAAAATTAATTAACTTTGTGTGCTCAGGCGTGACATTAAGACTTGATGAAGACTTCGAGTTCCGTACAACTCCGCCTCTCCATGGGATGCCGTTGAAACTGAATGCTTCAGGAGGTATCTGCTCTTCGGCATCGGCTTTGAATACAGATTTTCTGCCATCGGTCGTAGTACTGGAAGAGGCCTTGGAGCTCGTCTTAGTCGACATGACAAATTGAGGTTGGCCCATTTGACGCATGTTTTCTGTTGAACAGACCTCGGGCGATTCAGGCGTGCTAGTCCCCTGTTTGCGTGTCACAGGTTTCAATGGCGTGGTGGGTGGTGGTGGAGAGTCAGAGTCTTGCAATGGCGACTCCGAGGATGTCTGCTTCTCACTGCTGGCATTATATTTCTCCAGCGGAGTAGATCGTTCTTCGTTCACAGGCTTGCCACCATTGATGCTTGTGGTCTCTGATACCCGACGCAAACCCATTTCGAAAATAGTAGGTGATTGGGGGATCGAGACTTTGTCGTCGGTGAAGGGGTCTTTTGCGCCTGGTTCGTGTGCGAGAGATACAGTTTTGGAGATAGTAACCTGGTCAGTCTTTTCAACCGCCCTCGTGTCCTTTCTCGAGTGAATCTGGTGCTTTACAGTCAGTCATGGTCCCGGATAGAGGATGATCATGTGGAGCATACCTCGATCTTGCTCTCCTTTACCTTATATACAGCTTTTGCAGCGTAAAACTGATCCACAATTGCTTTAGCTTCAGCAAGTTGACTAGAAAAGTCTAGCCTTGCCATAAGCTTCTCAGACTTCTTCTTTTCTCTCTCCCGATACTCCTCAAACATAATTTGCCAATTGTCGCACACTTCATCCACTTGATTGTACAATGGTCTTGACTTGCAATTGTGCATGCACCGGCAGAGCATTGCCTCTGCTAAATCTTTGAATTCATCCAGTGAGACTGTTTCCTGCTTATCCATCCTGTTGAGAACTCGTCCTGCTAGCCTGCGATTCGGCTGGCTTGGATTGTTTTCGCATCTTCGGCATTTCGAGTAGGCATAACCTACACAGGTGTCTCTTTGGGGATCGATGGTGAGGATTTTCCGGAAGTTCCAGTATGTCGACATGGTATTTAGCAAATAATAACAAGGGATTGCGGACAGCTTAAGGACCAAAAGGGAGAAGTTCAATTGGTATGACTGGTCAGATTCCAAGCTTTTGCAACAATGAAAGTGAGGATGCAGAAAGATCGCGAAAGGGATGGACTTATCATAGGAATTGCGATGGATTAGACACGGGGATAGCACCCTTGACATCTGCAGCACCTCGTCGAAACCCAGTATGCCATGCAGCAATGGCCATTGTCAGGTTACGCGCATGGTATCAAAGGACGAGGAGCGTTTGACACAACCTTGGTGGCTCAATACCACCCTTCAACCGTGAGAGGGGGCTTGTAGCCCGCTTCACCGCCACCTGCGGCACAGCTTCAACGATCCAGACATGCAACGAGCCAAATTACATCTGCGTTGAACGCAGGGGCAGAATCTTGCAACACAGCCTGCCTGAGCCCTTGTTTTGCAGATTCCGAGACGATGGCTATTGGATTACTCTGCGCTTCGGCGCGGGGCTACCGAAGCTGCCTTTTCAGCCATACAAAATTGTGGAAACGCTTATTCATATTGCGCAAGATCGCTGGTTAAATGTCCCCTGTGTGTCAAAAGATGACCAGGGCGGTTCGGCATGGGGTCGTATGCTGCCATCCCGAAAAAGATAAGCTTGAAGAAAGCAGGAGGTTGGGAGCCTAGCAATCGAGCAACTTCGTACAGAGCGCCAATGGGATGTATGACTTGATACAAGGAGCTCGAGTATTCTTATGCAGGAACCGCCAAATGAGGCAGTAGAAGATAAGAAGGATACATCTCAATGAGCAGGGAGGTAAACTTGCACCTCAGCCAAACTCTCTTGTACTTCGTAGGCCCGGCGTATCGCAATAATTGGAATGAGATCCATCGAAACTTGTTGAGTGATTCTGAATTCCACAATGTCTTTTTGATAGCAAACAAAACTCTCCCAATTTCTCAGTCGCTCACTAGAGTTGAGTGCTTCGGGCCTGAGATGGGGGTTTGCCACTATGTAGGACTGACCGAAAGTCCAGCGGCTTTCATAGAACAGATTTTCTGGGGGTTTTAATTCGTAGATACCTCTTGTAAGGTTCGCTAGTAAGATGCGGGTTTTACGCTTTAGACTTCATGAGCTCGACCAGCTTCGTCTTGAAAATGGATTTTGTCTGAAATAAGAGTTGAGAGAGACTTGCCGAGGTGTCGCGCTAGTTAAAGTGCCTACAGCAGGGTTTTTGTGTTGCCTATGACAACACCTTACAAACGCGTCTGTCGATCCTCTTCTCCAAATACTTTAAACCACCTGACAATACTAACTTCTAGGGTTCCGGACAGCTGGATCTCATGAGGTGAATGAATTCTATAGTAATTTTGCCGGATTTCTTGTTTCCTGACATCTGAATCCAGAGGCTTTGTCCCCCACAATACCATCAAATCAAGCCAGGCCCCAAGCTTCACGCAAGGAACTCCCGACTCGGAGCAAAGCATAGGTCCCAGCAACCTTGGGGATTCCAGTTCCATTTTCTCCTACAGAACACCGTCGGCATTCGAGTTCGCTATTAGTGCCAATCTATACCTGGACTCAGAAAATAGAAGCCCGATTCCCTTCGGTTTTAGCGCGTCAGATAAACAACCGCGAGGTCATCAGAAAATAGTCAACGAGAGATCGCCTGCGAAGGCTCCGCTGAATCCTGTTGTTCCCAACGAACAACCCCCAAATATGGCGGACTCCTCTTACCCGTCCAAGCCTCAAGCAACGTCCGTACCTCAATTCGGCCAGCCTACCCTTCCTCAATCACCCCTCCATCGACCCGCCCAGAAGGAGTCAAGTGTATTCATTCAGCCGAAGTCACGACCCGAGCATCACAGAGATGGCCCCGGTACGTTGATCTGCAATCGGTCTACTATAATACACTGACTTTGGTAGCACATCCACATCTGCAGGCTGTCCAGGATGCCACCCGAAAGGTCGTGAATCCTCTCCTTCCAAGAACGCCTGCAGAGTACCAATCTGAAAGCAAATACTCGTAAGCCACGATTTCTAGTCCTGCACAAATTCACAGCTAATTTAGTCTCAGTGCCCCTTCAGGGGATGCCGTTCCTCTTCGAGCCCCAGTACCTGCGAATCCTACATACACGACCACAAAGCCAGCTTCACAACCAACATTTGGATCTATGGGAGGTACATACGGAGGTTTTAAATCTGTGAATACCAATAGCAACTACAACTATGTCCCAAATGCTAACAACAACTACCTCGACCTTACCCTGAACAATTATCGAGATCCAGTTCCTGCTCCATATACATTCGTCGACCCCGCTAAGGCCCAAGAAGACCTGAAGGCTCTCCTCGAAGGTGTTATCGATGATGAAGAAGATGATGTCCCAAGAACAAGATCTCGTAAGAAGAAGCAAGAGGAGAAGGCCACTGGCTTGCTGGACAAGTTGAAGGGCCTAAGCGTTGACCAGGAGAAGATGGCTGTCACATCAGATGATGAGGACGAAGAAGAGGATGATGGTACCGTCGAAGGTATCAAAGTCAAGTTACTTCCGCATCAAGTTGAGGGTCTGGAATGGATGAGAGGTCGTGAGCTAGGGACCGGAAAGAAAGGCAGAGTTCCTAAGGGTGGCATTCTTGCTGATGACATGGGACTTGGCAAGACATTACAATCGATCTCACTCATTCTGACGAATCCAAAACCTGCAGTTGACGATGATGAATTCGACAAGCGCAAATTACCCACTGGTCTGGAGAAGACCACGCTCGTTGTCGCTCCTTTGGCTCTCATTCGACAGTGGGAATTGGAAATCAAGGAGAAGGTCGAAACCTCACACGCACTCAAAGTCATCGTTCATCACGGTCCTCAACGTACAAAACGTTTCCAAGACTTGAAGAGATACGATATCGTAATCACAACATACCAAATTCTGGTCTCAGAGTTTGGCAGCTCTTCAAATGAGGAGAAGGGCATCAAGGTTGGATGTTTCGGACTTCATTGGTATCGAGTCATTCTTGATGAAGCTCATACTATCAAGAATCGCAATGCCAAGGCCACGCAAGCCTGCTACGCTCTACGAAGCGAGTACAGATGGTGCTTGACTGGTACACCAATGCAGAATAACTTAGACGAGCTTCAGAGTCTCATCAAATTTTTGCGTATCAAACCCTACGATGATTTGAGAGAATGGAAGGATCAGATCGACCGCCCAATGAAGAACGGAAGAGGAGATGTCGCTATCAAACGTCTTCGTCACTACCTCAAAATCTTCATGAAGCGTCGAACCAAGGACATTCTCAAGAAGGACGGTGCTCTCAACCCAGGTGGCAAGCCATCAGCTGCGGGAGAGGCCAACACAACCGGCTTCAAGGTCACTGAACGTAAGATCGAGAAGGTCTTTGCTGAATTCTCACCCGAGGAACGCCAATTCTACCAACGTCTTGAGCAACGTACCGATGCAAGCTTAGAACAGATGATGAGCGGCGAGAAGGTCAGCTATGCGAGTGCTTTGGTCTTGCTTCTGCGTCTTCGACAAGCTTGCAATCATCCTAAGCTTGTGGCTGGTAAGCTTGCTAAAGACAGCGAAGCACTTTCTGCAGAGACGACCAGCACAAAGGCCAAATCATCGTCAACTGAGGTTGATGAAATGGCTGATATGTTTGGAAACCTGGGTGTTGGATCGAAGAAGTGCGAAGTATGCCAGCTTGAGCTTGGAAAGGAAGCAATTGCCGAAGGTGCTATCCGATGCTTGGACTGCGAAGCTGATTTGGAGGCTGTCTCGAAGAAGCACAAATCACGAAAGGAGAAGAAGAAGAAGAAGCAGCACCGTCGCGAGGACAAGTCTGCATCTCAGGTTGTTTCACGTAAGCCACGAAACCGAGCTATCATTGAGGATAGCGACGATGAGGACGATGAGGGCCAGTGGGTCGTTCCCAAAAAAGACCGAGGTGCTCTGACTCTTGGCAAAGCCGGCGGATCTGATGATGAGAATGCTGAAGGTGGCGGCGAGTGGGTCGTGGATTCCGATGACGAGACATTTCCCGATCTTCACAATATATCAAAGGCAAAGGGTGTCAAGAAAGAAGACTTAGATTCGTCGGACAACGAGCATGACTCAGAGGAGGACTCGGAATCCGGATCAGAAGTCGAGGATGAATTCCAGTCATCGGACGACGAGGAGGCCCAGCTCGCTACAATCATCACATCGACTAAGATCAACCACCTACTCAAGATCCTCAGCAAAGAGGCTGCACAACACAAGTTCATCGTTTTCTCGCAATTCACCTCAATGTTGGATCTCATCGAGCCGTTCCTGCGTCAGAAGGGATATAAGTTCACTCGCTATGATGGCAGCATGAAGAACGATCTCCGAGAAGCCAGTCTCAGTAAGCTGCGCAACGACAAGAATTGCCGAATCCTACTCTGCAGTCTCAAGTGCGGATCTCTAGGTCTCAACCTCACAGCCGCCACTCGTGTAGTCATTCTTGAACCGTTCTGGAATCCCGTAAGCCCCCTATCCCTCCCTTTACCAACCAACCCATGAAAATCACAAACTAACAATATCCAGTTCGTCGAAGAACAAGCCATCGACAGAGTCCACCGCCTTACCCAAAAAATCGACGTAATAGTCTACAAAATAACCATCAAAGACTCCGTCGAGGAGCGAATCCTAGACCTCCAAGAAAAGAAGCGCGAGCTCGCGAGCCAAACCATTGAGGGTGGGAAGGGTGGAGCTGGCAAGCTGGGCATGAAGGAGATCTTGCAGCTTTTCAGAAGAGATGCTGAGCATGCGCCTCCGAGACCTGATACTGCGAAGTATGATCTTGGTGCTAAGCCTAGGATTTTGAAGGAAAGTAGTGTGGGAAGTGGTAGTGAGGCGAGTAGTAGGGAGGCGAGTGTGGTTATGACTAGTGAGAGAAGAGTTACGCCGCCGGTCGAAGCTAGACCGAAGCCTGTAGTGGCGAAGGAAGATGCGCTTTATGGTAGACGGTGGTAATTAGATGATTAGATCCCGGTTGGGTCGTTGGAGTAGAAAGGGAGTTTGCTTTGTCGGATTATAAGGAGGTGTTCATGATGCACATATTATTATAATGAGGATTGGAGAGGATGATACCCGGAATGGAATGGGTTGTTAATACTTTCGGTATAGAAGACTATAAATCACTGGAAAGACCTCTCTCGGCTGCCCTACAATAATTGCTCATGGCTCGGGTGTTGAACTCATATGTACTATGTGGGGTATCTTGAAACCTCGCTATGCTTGCTATTCCAACACCATCTTTAAGATCCTAGCCAGATCTCGACCCTTTGCCATATCTTACATTTCATGCCTTGCTTGAAACAATTAATGATCAAGTAGCCTTACTCTTCGCACTAGCCGTCCTTTGCAACTTCTTCCCACCCTTCGTATCAAAAAGGCTCTTCACCCTCCTCAACCTCGCCCATCTCTCCTTATCCTTAGCATCCCTCGCACTCCTCTCCGCTTCCTCTTCATCCTCAACCGCAGCAAAGCTCTCGATACTCCCAGCACTTCCAGCAGTCACAGGTCTAACCACCTTCTCCCTTTCCCTATCCCCACTATGCTTCAGATAATACTCATTCTTCAATACCCTCAGCACCACCTCCCAGCCAGCTAACGTAGACGTACTGCTCTTCCCACTTCCATTTTGTGAGACGGCGTTACTCCATGGACAATAATCCCTATGCTCTTTAATGACGTTCAGGCAATCTACAACCGGACCCTCGGTTTCCTCGCCCGTTGTAGAGACGGCTTTGCTTTTGAAGAGCCAGAGACCGAGGACCCGGAAACATGCTGTGCAGGATATAGAGCCGAGTTGGACGCCCAGGCGGGGGTGGGTGTGGCCTTGCCAGCCGAAGAGGGCGAGTGTTAGTGCTGTTTTGTTGATGCTTGTTTCTGTTGAGGAGGGAGGGGGGTTGGTGAAGAAGTCGGGTGGGAGGTAGGATATTATAGTGTTCAGATCGAAGAATTCTGGGAGCCGGAGGTTGAATTCATAGGGCAGTGTATCTTTTCGCAGATAGAGCTCATCGTAGCGCTCGCGGAGATTTCGGAGGGTTGTAGGGGCGTGGTTGAGGGGAAGTTTGAAAATGGAATCATCGCATCCCCTCTTCCTCCATAGACAATCCTCATCATGGCTCGTGATAATGAGCTCCACGTATTTATCCACCAGCGCATCCTCTAGTCCTTGGTCAGTACCGTAACCAGAATTGGAACATGAGGTATCCGTACCGATATTCTGCGCAACATAAACGGGCTCCTCCTTCCCATCAACCTCCTTCTTATTCAACTTGACCAATATCTCCACGTTACACAGACAACAACGAACCCGTTCGAATTTCTGGCATACCCATCCCCGCTTCGCCCATTCCACTTCATTAACCCGCGCTGGCTTCGGCGTCCAATCTGTAAGATTCGAGAAACTCTTCAATCGCTTCAAGAAAGCGGCTCGATCCCAGGGCGCGTATTTGGGTTCTGCTGTGACGGCGTTTGTTTCTACGGAGATCGACTTCTGGTGGATCATTGTTGTTGTAGATGATGAGGGGAACTTGGAAGCAGAGGTCGAGGGAGGTGTTATTCGACGTTTCTTTCCGAGTGTGTCGCTGGAGATGGTAGTGGAGTCGGGTTTGGAGGCATTGTTTACCTCCTTCGAGGACAAGGAGGTGGTTGATTTGTTGCCGATGCCATTTAGGAGGGCATTAAATTTCCGCTTGGTGGCGTTCATGGCTGAGGGTAATGACGGGGTGGATTTGGATCACTTGTGTGTTCGAACAACTCCTCGCTGAGGGATCGATGTCGGACTGCTGGGGAAGGCTGAAGGATGTAGGAATCACGGAAATTCATTGATCCGCCCAATCCTTGAACCGTGGTGGGACAAAGAATCCCACCTAGATGTCAGGGTGCTACGAATCCCACAACTTCAAGCTTACGCACTTAATTTACGAATGCAACAAAGCTGATGCTTTCATGCAAAATTCCCATAAAAGAAACACGTCCCTTCTTCTTTCACCTCGCATTCTGCTTATATCAATCCTCGTCCTCGTCCTGGCCGCACTCACAAGATTTTGGCCCCGCCTCACGCTCCTTTCCCACCATCTCACCCCCTCACGAACGCTCTTCACAGTCAAGATGTCACACTACACCAAAGAACTCGAAGTTGCGGAACTAGCCGTCCAGCGAGCGGCAATTCTCACAAAGAAAGTATTCCACGAAAAAGCCAAAGGCACTCTCTCAAAAGACGACAAATCCCCCGTCACGATTGGTGATTTCGGAGCTCAAGCCCTCATCATCGCTGCTATCAAGAAGAATTTCCCCGAAGATCAGATCGTGGGTGAAGAAGAGGCCAGTTCTTTGAGAGATGATGTGAAATTAAGAGATCAGATCTGGGCATTGGTTGACGGTACGAAATTGAGCGATGCTGGTGCGGAAGAGATCCTTGGAGGTCCAATTGAAAGTGTGGAGAAGATGTTGGATGCTATTGATGCGGGAAATAGCGCTGGAGGTGCCAAGGGTAGAATTTGGGCACTGGATCCTATTGATGGAACGAAGGGTTTCTTGAGAGGTGGCCAGTATGCTGTTTGTTTGGCACTAATGGTTGATGGTGATGTCAAGGTTGGTGTGCTTGGTTGCCCAAATCTTCCGATTGATGATGCGGCGCCGTTGGATGCGAATGTGGGTGTTGACCAGACGGATGCTGAGGGCAAGGGCGTCTTGTTCTCTGCGGTTTCTGGGCAGGGTGCTACGAGTCGGCCTCTGGGCACCGCTGGGCTTGAGAAGAGCCAGCCGATTCATATGAAGGAAGTTAAGGATATCACGCAAGCTACGTTCTGTGAGAGTGTCGAGGCTGGTCATTCATCTCATGACGACCAGCATGCCATTGCTACCAAGCTGGGTATTTCGAAGCCTAGTGTTCGCATGGATTCGCAGGCCAAATATGGTTCTATTGCAAGAGGAGCGGGGGATATCTATTTGAGATTGCCGGTCAGTGCTACGTATCAGGAGAAGATCTGGGATCACGCGGCTGGAGATCTCATTGTCAGGGAGGCGGGTGGAGAGGTCACAGATTCTCTCGGAAAGAGATTAGATTTTAGTATTGGAAGAACGCTGGCTGCGAACAAGGGAGTTGTTGCAGCTCCTAAGTCTGTGCATGCCGCTGTGCTTGAGGTTGTCATGGAAGTTCTGTCCAAGAAATAGACATGCCCAAAGTTCAAAATACCGAAATCGTGATACAATTCCTTCTTCATATATGCTGTGAACGCCATATTCTACAATATCCCACATATATGGTACACATACCCTCAACCACTACTTTATCTTCTTAGCCTTCAACTTGATCGTCTCCCCATTAACAAAGATTCCCTTCCCCTTGTACGGTTCCGGGACTCTCCACTTCCTAATCTTCGCCGCAAACTGCATCAGCACCTCCCTCTCCACGCCCTCCAACAATATACGTGTCGGTTGCGGCACCGTGGCTTTTACGCCTTTTGGTACTGGCAATTCGATAGGATGCGAGTATCCAACTTTCAACACAACAAATTGCTGGCCTTCGAATTCGGGGGATACGGTGCTGGCGGAGTTCTCGACTGTAGCTCTGTATCCGACGCCTACTAATCGGAGGATTGCGGTGTGCCCTTCTGATACGCCTAGGATGTGGTTGTGCAGGTATGCTCGAGTTGTGCCTGTGCCCATATTAGCAAACGTACTCCCCAATATCCAAAATTATGCTTGAAGCCATACCCCACATCTCCCTCTGCTTCTTAACCTCCTTATCCTCCACGGTCACAAACGCCTTCCGGTTCGGCTCATCGTGCTCAAGTTGTATAAAATTTGGTATTTTCATCGACATCTTGCCTGCACCACCCACCCATTAGCTCCCCATCCTATCCCATCCAATTGAAGGAAAAACATACCCAAAGGCCCCTCAATCTCCACCGTCCTCCTCGCATCACTCGGCGCGAATCGTGCATTCTTCCTTGCAGCAGGCTGCACTATATTAAACGTAACTTCGGGGGGGATAGACAGCGGCGCTCCACCGATATGCGAAGCTCGTGGTGTCGAGGAGGAAAAGGTGCGGATGGGGAAAGCGGGGAGGAGGAACGAAGGGAGGGATATTGAAGGGGAAGAGGCAATTGCCCTTTCGAGGCCTTTCGAGCGCGCTCTGGAAAACATTGTGTTGCTGCTTCAAGGTTTGGAGAGCTGGATGGGACTTGGGAGATAATTTCCGGAGAGGAGAGCTTAGACGGATTAGGAAGGTTCACGTGACAGGATTTCGCAGGTCTTTGGGACGTCAGGCTTCACTTCCTTCTCGTTCTCAGAAGCCTTAGAGAAGACAACGCTCGATCAAGTGAAAGCAATAAGCAATATGAGAGAAGCGATAGTGGTGTTTTCGTAATGCCAATCATTGTAGTCCTGGCTGCTCAGAAGGGGATCAATAATTCGACATTTCCAAAACCAGATCTCCACCTAATATTTGCGCAATTAAATGCTGTTCGAAGTAAAAGCACCTTTTTCTTGTTGCATAAAGTTCTTCAAATGGCGGACCGGATATCTGGTGCCTCTTGTTGCAATATATCCCGTGGGATACTTGGTCAGTGGAGACCAAGCTGAAGCAACTGCAATATCGTCTCTTTAAGTCATGGACAGCCGCTAAGTTTCTTCATTGGAATGCTTTCAAGTCCGAAAGAAGCAATCCTGTCAAAAGCCAATGTAGCTACAAAACTCTCTATTTGGTGCGGCAGTTCCAGTGATGTAAAATATGTCAAGAAGCACATGGCCACAAACCGACAAGCGGGACGTGGCGAGAGGAAGCAAAAAAGTTCACAAGTTCCCACCAAAAAAATAAGAAACACAAAGTCTTCAGTCGAATACTCTACTGGAAGGAAAAGACAAATAAAAAGTCAAATATTCAGCCGATGCCAGTGGGAGCTTGGCATCGGCTTCCAACAACCAGGCAGAACTGATTGTTTAAAGAGGCAAACTGGAGGCCGTTTAAGCACGGCGAACACCAGTAAAGTTATGCTACTACTCACTGCAGATCATCCAATTTGCTTGCAAAACTTCTTATTTGATTATATGAATACTTAAAAGGCATTCGGCTACCAATGGAATTATCACAACAGATGATTAAAAATGTCAGTCTTCTAGATCTCATCTTTGACGCAAGTATAATACTATAATACTCCTCGTCATCCGGAGACGCAATTCACTCCCCTTCAATGTTCTCCCGTCGGCGCTAGTTCTCGCCTACTTAAGAACTCCCCCTCCTCTCCTCCCCTTCTCAACCCCTCCACCTTCCTCATTCTTCCCAACTCCATAAACTTGTATCTCACTCTTCAACATCACCTGAACATTGATCAACACTTCAACAACACTTGGAGAGAGATACAGCTCTTGATCAACAATATCGATCAACTCTTCGGCACTCGTCGCGTCGGACGCCTTGCACAAGCATTCGGCAACTCAACTCAAGTATATTATTTCACGTCACTTCAAGCTAACTCAGATCTCTACTCAAAGATTAATCAATACACCCTCCATAATGAAGCTCACCAAAGTCGTCATCGCGTTACTGTTACCACAAGCGATCGCCTCCTACAACCCCTTCAAAGGCAGGTCACGAGCAGCACCTGCAATTGAAGGTAAGTTTAAAACTCTCGATCATTGATAGTGAAGTTATTCTGACAGATCTACAGAGCATGTCAAGCTGTCCGAATTCATCAATGAATTCGATCCAACTGCGCTACTCGAATCGCGTTCTCGAAACTCCGAGATATACATCAAGGCAATGATCGAACTCAAGCGACTGGAGTCTGAACAGACTTGCCATCGGTTGGCAGCACAGTTGCTCATGAACAACTGCAGAGACGTCAAGGAAATGAGCGACGAAGACACTCAACTGAGCAACGCCCAAAACCATCATGTTGAGAGCTTCGCCAACGGCCTTACGCTCTGCGATCTATCGCGCGGAAAGTTCGTGGTGTCAGATGCTTGCTCGCCATTCACAGCTTCGGCACTTCTGCATGTGTACCAGAATGGAAAAGGGAAATTTGAAGTCTCCTCCCAGCAGACGACCGCGTGCATAGAGGCCCTTGCCAAGGATCATTCCCAATGGCTTACTTGGGTCAAGCACCGCGATAATGCCTTGATGTTCTGCCGCGCTGTTCGCCTCGATATCGATAAAGGTATGCTACCAAGCTCTGAAAGCAGTGGTTGATCTTGCTAAGAAACTTTCCAGATCAGACAATCAACCTGCATAAAGAACTCACTCGACTTATGACAGAATTCACTAAGGGACTGGAATTGGATCTGGAGCACGCCAAGAACGCCATGGCAGAACAAGCTCGACGGATGGACTTGTACTTCAAGGGTGCCTTAGACCAGGCTGGACTCTTGAAAGCCAAGGTGCAAGGCACCATGGAGGTCTGCTCCAATGAAGTTCAAGTGAGTTCGCTTTAGGTTGTTAGAATCAAAATACTAACGTAGAACTAGGAACTGTCCCACACCATCAAAGGAAACAGCGCCGATCTACAACGTGTGTTTAAGGTGCTTGTCGAGACAGCCATGACGAGCAATGCGGAGGTCGCAGCGCAACTAGAGCATACACTTGCGGTTATAACGGACCTCGCAAATGCCACTATAGCGGGCATCAATGCAATGGCCGAGGATACCTTCGCTACCATGGATGGTCTCAAGAGTGTTATCATAGAGCAGCTCGTCCCGGCAGTGATATACACCCACGAGCGCCAGGAAGCTATGGAGCAGGTCGGTCACTCACTTAGTCTCCATGTTTGATCATGGTCATGCTAACATTCTTAGAAGAAGTCCGAGTACCTTAATGCTGCCGTCAGTCAAATGACATACATCGTCGGCAACCTCACTGAGTCACTCGAACAGGCCAGCTTCACTGCAAAGACTATCTCCAATAGTCTGGAGAAGGCTGACTCGCTTCTTCAATCCTGGGATGAGATGCTGAGTCTAGGCGGCATGCTTGTGGATGCGGCTCTGCTCCTCATCATTCCAACATTCAGTCTGGTTCTTGGCAGCTACGGCCTTCAACCATCGATGACTAGAAATGCTGGACTCGTCCTGGGTGGGCTGGGGGTCGCTGGAGCTATCGTGTGCATGCGACACTGCAGCTGGGACTGGAAAGCCTGGACCTACGATGCTGAATCCCCATCATCCCCTACCCAGTTAGCACGAGAGAAGGTTGGATCACTTGCACCAATACCCGTGGAGTTCGAGTTGGCTTAAGCCGCTTGGCCCACTTACCTACATTGCCCTCGACCACGTCCCCCGCGCTATACATCACCACCCATTCAATCGTCCATCATGGATGAATGATTGGAAAAGATCTGCCCACATTTCCTTTGTTGTAGATCTGGGTTATTGAAATATTGCTATCTAGCTCACTTGCGTATGTAATTGACACTTGCTGGGGCGTGCTGCAGAACAGAATTACTTGGAGGTAATAGGAGGGGAGCTTACCAAATCATGAATGAATGCATGAATGACACCAATTCCTGAAGTTCAATTGTTCGTGATAAATATTTGAGTGCTTGATGCTGAACCTCCCTCCCTGCCCGTTTCAGCGATTACCTCAGATTTTCCTTTTGTACCTATGAGAAGCCACTCTCTGAGCAGATGCCCCTGAACTTACCTGTAGACTCAAAAAGAAACTGAGCTGTTTTGAATCCTGCCCATCCCTTATCCGAATAAATACTAAATCAGCGTAATCGCTCGAATACCAAGTCAACATAACCTATTGGTCTCGGAGGCGTCTACTCGTGGTCAAAACGCCCTTACGAAGAAGCTGTAGCAGCCTTTGGTATTTCTTCTAATCACGCAACAATATTTTGGAATTTTCACATCAATACAGTGATCGAAATAGAGGAGAGTATTGATCTTGACATTTCCATGCATACAAAGGGCTGCGTACGTACAAAAGTATTACCAAAGATCCGACAAAAAGAAGCAGCCAAACAATCTCAGATCCATCAGGTTCCGGCCAATATTTGCAAGCAGCAGCAGCAACATAGAAAAAGACAAGTGGGGTATAGAGGGTTGGGGTATCGTATGCCAATTTAGTGCTAATGACGAAACGAAACGAGAACGGAATGAAGAGACGAGGCCGCCGGTCATTAAAATTTCCTTACGTAGGTATTGCCATGTAAATTGGAATGGAAAGTAGATGAAGGGTAGGTGTCGTTTTCCGTGCAGTCGTGAGATATAAGAGCGTGGATGATGAATCTAGGCGGCTGGACTGGGAGAGACGTCGGTGATGGATTCCAGAGATCTATTTCAGAAAGAGCAATTAGTCAAGTGTTTCCAGAAAGCAGAGGCTGGACATACCTCAGACTATCCTTCCGCAAATCCTCATTCATCTGCTCCAATTGCTGTACGGAAACTCTAGCTTTCGCTAACTATATCCATCAGAAGTTATCTGTCAGCAAGGACTCTCGTCTTTCATGTCGTGATTTTGTATTAATTTTAATGAGACTCGGAAGAGAGAGTTCTAGGGAAACAAGAAAAGTATTAGGAGAAGGTTCCCGGACCGATGCTAGAGCGGCTGATGAACTGTCTTGCTCACCTTCCGCCGCTGGTTTTGCGTCTGGCTCATCTAAGTCCTCTGCGAATCGGCTTGCAGCAAGGCCTTTAGGCTTTGTTGGCGTTTTGGGTGACGCAGCGCTCTTCGCCTACAGAAAGTTAGCTTGGCAATGTGTATTGGAGTGGGGAAAATAGACATACCTTTGCCTCAGCAAGCTCGGCATCCTTCACTTTTAGGTTTGCTTCGGCCTCCTTGAGTCTAGCCGCAGCATCTGCAGCTTTTTTGTTGGCTTCTTCGACAAGTTCTGTCAGAAAGTTGTGCATATCCTTGTAGTCTGCTTCGGCTGTCTTCGATTTTGCCGCAGCATCAGCCTTTTGCTTCTCTAGCTCAGCTTGAGTCCTTTCCAGAGCAGTCTTCACAGCCAAGTGCTCCTCGATCGCCTTTGCGGATTCTTGCTGGGCAGTCATGAGGGTGGCTTGGTGCTCGTTCTTCAAGGTCTGCAGCTCTTTACGAAGAGCATCTGCTTCCGAGGTGTCAGGCTTCTTGCTCAAGGCAGCATCCAAATCGGCTTCAGCAGTGGTTCTTGCCGTCTTTTCAAGGGCCAGTTGTTGCTTGAGTTCGTCTAATTCATTCCGTGCCTTGGCCAGGGATTGACTGGTCTTTTCGATCTCGGATTGCAATGCGATCTCAACAGCCTTGTGCTTCTCGAAATCTGACGCCGCACTCGCCTGACTTGTCGCATGTTCCTTCTTCAGCGTGGCAATGGCGTTATTGTGGGCTGCCTGGAGCTGCTCTAGTTCGGCGGCATGAGCAGTGTGTCCAGCAGTGATTGCTCTATCATGGGCTTCATCAAGGTTCTTAGCATGAGTCGCCTTCAAATCTTCAAGAGCCTTCTGGTGAGCAGTCTCTTTGTTGTCCAAGGCAACGATGACGGCAGCATGGTCTTGCTTGAGTTGCTCCACTTTTTTGGCGTGAGACGCGGTTGCATCAGTATGAGCTTTGATAAGTTCCTCGTGTTGGGCCTTGAGTGCTTCTAACTCCTCCTTGACTCCGGAATTGACTTGCAACGACTCAATTTCCTTCTCGTAATCATTCGAAATGGTCTGGAGTTCTTTTTGGTGCTTCTCATGCAGCGTTGATATCTCCTTCGTCTTGTCCTCGAGATTCTTCAAAGTAGTGGCGAGCTCAGCCTTGATTTTGCTGTGCATCTCATCCTTGCTCTGTGCGTCTGCATCCATCATTGTCTGAAGAGCCAGGAGATTCTGCTCCTTCTCAGCTAGTTCTGACTTTGCGGCGGTCGCAGCCTTTTCATGTTCTGCGATCTTTGCCTCCAACGATTCGTGCTTTTTCGTTGCCACTGTCAATCCCTCTTGCGCCAAAATGAGCTGCTTTTGGGTCGACTCAGATTTGGCTTGCAAGTCTGCAATCTCTTTCGTGAGCTTGGAGACTGTCGCTGATGAGTCTGCCTGCTGAGCCTCAGATCTTTGCTTGTGAGAAGCTTCTAAGGCTGCTGAAGCAGCGACAGCCTCCTCGAGCTGCTTCTGAAGCTCTTTAGTAGCAGTCTCATGCTTTGCCATCAATTCTGCAACCTGCTTCTCGTATGCTGAGGTCACGTCAGTACTGCTTTTAGCAAGATCGGCAGAGTGTGCAAGTTTCAGTGCCGACAGAGCCGATTCGTGTTCAGCGGCAAGGGACTTTTGTAAGTCGCCGAGCGCAGCTTTGTGCTCTTCCAGCTGAGACGCCTGTTTGGTATCGTACTCAGACTTCAGTGTTGCAACTTCCGTCTTTGCTGCCTCGATTTGAGATTTCAAAGTCGCAATCTCTCCCTCCTTCTCGGAAACGGCACTGGAAGCGGCAGCGCTGGCTTCCTTCGCACTGGCTAACTCAATATTGATTGCCTGGAGGGCAGAGGTATGCTCGGCCTTGAGCTTTTCGAGAGCTTCGGCTGTCTCTGAAGCTCCCTTCGCAGTTGCAGCTTGCTGGGCCTCCTCGATTGCCTTCAAAGACGCCTCCTGTGCTGCCTTCTGAGCGGCTTCTGCCTCTGCCAATTGAGTTTGCAGGGCCTCGACATCAGCCTTGTGCGTGGCGTGTAATTTCTCAATGAGTTCATTGTGTTGCGTCCGAATATTCTCCTCAGCTGCTGTAACTCGTGAAGCCTCCTCTTCCATCTGCTTGCCAAGCTCAAGAAGTTTCTCCTGGGACGAAGCAATTTCTTTCTGAAGCTCCTCAACTCTTGTTTCACTGTCTGCTAACTTCGCCTTCAGCTCGTCGATTTCTTTCGAGGATGTCGAGGCGGATGCTGGGTGACTAGCGGGTCGTGTGGCCGTCCGAGTTGTCCCTGGTGATCCAGCAATTGTTGATAGCCTCTTCTTCGAATCGGCAACAGCTCCACTAGCTGCCGGTTTAGAAACTGGTGTTGATCGACTGGCAGTCGTACTCGTAGTCCCAGTAGCTCTGGTGGTAGACGATGTAGCGGCAGGTTTGACAGGAGCTTTTGGGCTAGACGAACTAGTTGATGTTGCAGGCTTTCGGACCGTGGACGTGGATGCTGGGGCACCTCGTTTCTCAGCCAATGTCTCAGTCTTTGCTGGAGAATGATGAGCTCCCGATGGTGCCAGAGAGGTCCTTCTCGCAGCTGCAGCCAGAGGTTTCTTCTTCTCATCTCCTGAGCCTCCTACCGAAGCCTGTGATTTGTGTCCTGAACTAGCAGATGTTGGGGCTGTCGCACTGCTCGCTGGCTTTCGAACAACAGATCCTGCTGCAGGACGTGTGGGAGGCTTGCTCAATCCTCCTGTAGTCTTTGTAGCTGAAGCAGCTGAAGAAGCCGTAGGTTTCGTTGCGGAAGATGTTGAGCCAGTTCCTGGGCGCCTGGCAGCAGCAACACCTGGAGCGCGCTTTGGCGGGACATTTTCCTTCGCAGTCTCCGTCTTAGTACCATTTTCGGCAGGAGTCTCTGGCTCAGTATCGAGTTCGGAAGCTACTGGAGTTTCGTCTGATACTGTGTCTGCCGGAGCTTCGGTGTGGGAGGGGACTTCTTGAGCTTCGACTTCAGCCATATTGATGAGGATGGAGAACTTGTAGGAGGATGTCTCTAGTGCTGTAATAGATAATTGAGTTAGCTACGGTTCAATGGGATTGAATGAAGCCTCAGGTACTGCGATCCGCCCAGCGGGAAGGGTATTGGAAAGCTTTTCGGTGCCCTGATTCATACCAGCCAACCAACGCTGACACGTCACGAATGATCTCCGCGACCTTCCACAACGTACAGTAGCGCGAGAGAGGAACTTGCTCAGACGGACAGAAATTCGTGAACACTTCTCAAGGAGCCGAGACTTACGTCGTGTTTGACCGTGGAGTACACCGCCTCCTTCGTTACTCGCTGTCGCGCGAATTGCAGTGGATGAACGCGACTGGCTGGCCTTGTTGATTCACCAACAATAATTTGGCGTTGTGGTTGTTGCGATAGATGTCGTTTCTCGTTCAGTCGGGCTTGACGAGGCGTAAGGATGTGAATATGATGATAGTGTCTTCTTAGCAAGCGATGCTATGAATTGATAGAAGTAATAAGCATCAAGCTCTCAAAATGTGAGGGGAACTCCCAGCTTCCAATTCCCCCCTGAAATTTTCGGACGAATCGAATCAAGCTGCTGCGCTACCTATTCCGTTCCGGACTGCAGGGTCCAAACGAAAGGCCCGAGCTTCAAATCATGTTTTTGGGAACTTCTCAAGATCGACAAACACAATTATATCTCTTCACAGCTTACTCTGTAGTACAGATCGAGAGTCGTGGCATACAGGTGTATAACATGAGTACTGGCTGACCCAGTCGGAGATCCTATGAATGGATCTCGAAAGCCATCTGCCACACGAGCTCGCCGCCAACTTGGCAAGCATTGAACGCTTTGAGCACGAGGTAGCAGGCGTCTATTTCGTCCCCCCGTGAAGAGATTCTGCATATAGAACGTTATTAATGAGAAGTATCTTCAGTAAAGACATACAAATACTTTTGAATCGCATACCCTTCGAGAAGCTGAGAATCCGATTGCCTCTCTATGTCCCGATAGTTTCAAAATGAAACCCGCAAAGCACCTTAAACACTCCATATATCAGAAATCAAAACACTTTTTGGCATAAACTACAGTATTATAAGCCCTAGAAGTTTTCTCCAACCCGCCACAGTCCGGTTGGGCCCTCTTTCCCAAAATCACGTACAATAATTAGCATTCGTCAGCCATGTTCTTCGACGGGCGCCTGGGCTGGAGCGTGGATTCTTTTCTTGAAAGACGGATAATTGAAAGTCCATGCTGGCTTTGAAAACAGCCAATGACCCAAGCTCAAATGCAATAATAATAATGATGGAAGAGATGGTAGCCTTGCAGCCCCCAAATCTCAACCGCTGCAGCTTGTGATTAGCTCGTTTATCAGCCTCAAATCCTTTGCTACAACCTCGACCAGTCCAGAAAAGTTGTCAAGGAGGAGTTATTGGCTAGACGTTATCTTTTATATGGAATTGGCTTCTGCTTTCTTCTGCTTGCTGGCGGTATGGCTCCGTGATCTCAAAGCAGTACCACGTTTGCTACATTAATAAAAGGTGGGTATGTACCCTCTCAGAGCCTGATCAATTCGCGAAAGTTTCAATGTCGGATTACCTCGAGGCATGCTCACCACAACATCCTCTTTGCGTCGGAGTCACAGTCGAGGCATCCACTAGCCCATGAGCCACCCCGCCGTCACCCAAACATACAGTATGGTTTCCCACTCCCGCATCGGAGCTCTGCTTGTCTGAGCAGTCACCCTAAACATCCAGTAACGGCCTGCTGTTCTCTCTGACTTGTGGTTACGATTATCCTTCTGGAGATCTCGTGCAATACCATACGGGTTCGCTCAATGAGTGTATAGAGCAGTGTGCTTCGTATGGTTCCGAATGTGTGGATGTGGCTTATGAATCATCTTCAATTCATGGATTTAATAATTGTTACCTTAAGAGCTCGGTTGAAACGCCGTTCTTGCAACCATTTGTTCTCCATGGCCCAATCAACGACCCCTGCAACGACCTCTTCGAGCGCCCCTTTAACCACTCCCTCCACCTCTTCAATTCTTCCCCTCCAAGCACCCTCTTCTACCTCCACAATCTCGACATCAACACTCCTCCAAGCATCTAACACGCCCTCAAGTTCTGTAATAGAAGCTAAGACCTCATGTAATAACCAAGGTATAAAGATCCGCTTAGGAGTAGGACTCTCTCTCGGTATCCTCCTCATCGCATCTCTTGTACTTCTTCTCGTACAACGAACTAAACATTCTCGCGCTGAGCATCAACGCCGGTTTCCTACTGGGAGTGTTCCCGTTACGTCGGGTTGGATCAGCAAGATGACGGGGAGACATGAGATGCCTGCTGAGGTACGGCAGGTACATGAGTTACCGGGGGGTGATGGAGGGCAATTTTGGGTGCAACGATTCAGTAATATAGGTACGATTCCTGACGACTAGTTCCGATTGACCGAATGAATAACAGAGACACTTTCTCGGAGCCGTTCTCAAGATTGTAAATCGTTCATAGTCTCGGAGTCGCAATTATTAATCCGGTATTTTCGGGAACCTGATCTTATCACAATCAAGATCCAGCCACAAATGGAAAAACAAAGGTCAATTGTAGACTAATTCAACGCAAGGGTATCGGGGTATCGTCTAACCATCCATCCCACGCATGAAAAGGGGTATTGAGAGAAAGTAAAGACGTCCACAACCATACCATAAACCACCAGTAGCACTTATAGGAAAACAAAACCTCTCCATAGTTATCCCATCCGCCATAAACGCAACTCCTGCCATTACTGCTCCGCCTCTCCATCATGATATGCTCGTGTGACGAATGAAATTTATCGGGATACTTCGTATTCGATATTGTGATCATTGACGTGAGATGCGCAGCTTATGCAGCGGCAGCGGGGGTGGGTTCGGCCTTGGGCGCTTCTGTCTCAACGGGAGCAGCTGGTGCTGGTATAAATTAGCTTAGGTATGCTTATCTATTCACCTGGGCTGGTACTCACCCTCGGTCTTGGCCGGCTCAGCAACAGCAGGAGTTTCTATTGACAATCAGCACAATGACCTTCCCATATTCGTATGAGGCGTGACGTACCCTCAGACTTAGCCGGCTCAGCAGGGGCTGCAGCGGCAGGCTCGGCAGCTTTGGTTTCGGTAGCTGCTATCAGGTCATCAGTGGTGAGATAAGCAGGTGTGTCACACGATCACTCACGAGCTGCAGCAGGAGTTGGCTCAGCTGGAGCAGTTTCTGTCGGGGCAGCACCGTTTGCTGTTGCAGTCTCTGCTATAAAACTGGGAGTTAGGATTGGTTCAACAAGGGAGAAAGATTGAGCAGAGGGGATGTTTTGATGAGAATAGATCTCCAGGATAGAACTAGGAAGTAGATTTGCTGAGTTTAACTCAACGATTCAGACAAGACGTTGAATTGCTCCCAAAATTACATACCGGGCTTCGCGGCCTCCTCGGGCTTCTTATCTTTCTTGGTCTTGAACAAGCCCTTGAGCTTGGCCTTCAAGTCGTTGAGCGCATTTGGAGCTGGATAACGAAGAAGTGTTAGCAAAAGTGTACAAATAGGAATCTTAATCGCTCAGTAGATTTGATCGAAAGCCACCTGGATGATATATCCATTGTGGCAGAGTTACTGTCGACGGGGCTGTCTG
This sequence comes from Gamarada debralockiae, assembly GCA_002803225.1. Classification (NCBI taxonomy): domain Eukaryota; kingdom Fungi; phylum Ascomycota; class Leotiomycetes; order Helotiales; family Hyphodiscaceae; genus Gamarada; species Gamarada debralockiae. The sequence goes on from NXFV01001910.1 coordinate 47,394, forward strand.
ATAACAGACTTGATTGTGGAATGTGAGTATCCGGGGGTTGACTTACGAACTCCACCCATTTTGAAGGATTTTGGTTGTTGATTTGGAAGGAGAGGGTTATTTTTAAGTTTGGGGAGGTGCAAAGACTGCGTTCGTTTGATGAAGAAGCTGTGAAGTTGTTGTTGAGAAGAGAAGGAAAAGAGTGAGTAGGGTCAAGAAGTTCGGGAACGAAATGATTCGACGCCAGCCTTGGCATTCTTGGTCTAACCGCATTCGTATCTATTTTTGGCTTCTCTTCATTTTCACGAGACAATTTGATTAGAGAAGGTTTACCGGAATTTGATAAATATGGTCTGGTTCTCGGCAGCGAATGATTGATCTTGGTTGTCGCACGACAGGTTTGTGTCCAAAGTCAAATCCGCCTCCCTTGATTCGAGGAAGCTTCGGGAGTTGTGGATAAAGCTACGTCACACGTTCAGTTTGTGCACCCAACATTGGTTGTACCTGATCGGTAGTTTTACCCCTTGATCCAACACCAAAATGAGCAAAATATCTCCTTTACCATGTGGGAGATTTCGACAAATCTTCGAATTCATTTCAGGGTCTAGAAATATCACCCTAATGCTATGCTACTGTAATGCCCTCGGAACGGTCCCCACAACCTTGGACCTGGTACCCCACATAAACGCTATGCTAACGCCTCCACAATGCTAACCGTTATATTTCCTTTTGCCTACCCATTTCGTCCATTTTGTATATTAACGTCGCCCTGAGTTGCCTTGATCCGCCCATGGTGCTCTCATTTGCCCATCAGGCATGCCATGCGATGGGGCTCCACGTATCGGAACCTGTTCAGTATTGCCTGCAGGGTTGCTGCTCGCCCACGGCGCTCGGATCGGGGGCATTGCAGTCTGCGATACGCTCGAGGCTGCCTTTGCCCACGGAGCTGCCGTTGGTGCCATACTTGCACTCGGAGCTTGTGCCCAGGGTGCTTTCGTTCCTTCCTGGGGCGGAGGTCTGGCTGTTGGAACATTCGATGATGTTGATTGGCTAATTGGATGATTCGCAGTATGGACGGAATGGGTGGCAGGAGCAGCATTCGGATCTTGCTCCCAACTGAACAATGATCCGAATGGAAAATGTTGGACGACAGGGAATTTGGACAGGACCTCTGCGTTATACATCTTGATCATTCCCTATATCTGTCAGCATTACCATAGTTTTCGATCCTCGACTTTGACTTGCCTTATTGATCTTTCCCCACCCCGAACGGACGCCGGATATATCGAAAAGGATGGGGCTATGCTCCCAAAAAGGCCCAGTCTTCACATCATTAATGAAGCCAACAGCCGAGAAATACATGTTGTGCTTTCTCTCTCTGTTGACGATGTTTTTCTTGGCAATGTCCCCTGGATTCGGAGCTCCAGGGAGAGAGCCGTCAACTGGCATAGCATCATCATCGCCGATGGCTGGGCAATATTGCGATGAACCGAGTATGTAGGGGATGAACGAGTGATCGTCCAAACCCCAAACGCCGTGAGAACCAGCAGGCTCCAAGGTGTATGTGAGGATCAAACGACGAACGACTCGTAAATAACTGGGAAATGGTTAGCAACTGCAGAGTAAAAAGGGAGAAAGAAAACAGACGGTTCAATAACACCAATAACAATACTCCTTTCCAGCGACCCATCTTGGGAAGGCTCCTTCGTAAAACCTCCAAGCTTCCAAATGCACCCTAAAAAAGCAAGAAAGCTTAACTCATGACCCGTCCCATAATCAAGTCTCTGAGCACTTCCAAACCCACCCATAAGATACGGCGTCAACTCATCCAGAACCGCCACCCCATCCCCGGCAATCCCAAAATGCAACACTGCATCCGGCAAATACCTCTCAAGCAGACCCTGGACACGCGACTCAAGAATCTCATACCATTTCCTAAAGCTGATATTCCCGAATCTTCTTGGTCCAGTATCAGGAGGCGCTTCTTCGATGATAGCATCGATACTTTGCAGCAACTCCTGCAGTTTCTGGACCGGTTCTGAGAGTGATATTGGTGTGTCGAGGGCCCATGTTTGGATCTCTGTTGATGGGTTTGGGGATTTTCGTGGACACATGGCTATGTTGAGCTGCATGATGAAGACTCCGATATCTCCATAAGCTCGTGATGTGAGGAATTGTGATACATCGTGACCTTCGTTGATTTTCTTCACGGGTTTGATGAAGCAGTGGGGTTTTGTTGGGTCTATAATTGATAGACTCGTGGATAATGAGCTTCCCTGGCTTTGTGGGAGATTCTGTGATTGCAAATCCATGGTCTCAAATACTCTCGTTTTCTTCTGAGTGTTCATGCAGTTGTGGCTGTGAGCTTGGAAGATCGTTGTCAAGGAAGGGGCGCCACGGGAGCTTTGGTCACCTGGCGATCTTTCGTTTGTTGATTCATTTGGAGTTGCAGATTCGCGACCCCAACCTCCTACACAATTTACTACCGCCACGATATTTCAAGTCTTACAGCCATTCATTTTACGATGAAGGCTAAATCTGGACAATCTCTCTGAGTTACACCAGGGACACGGTTACGGAAACTCAATGGCGGAACACAACCTGCAAGAGGATCCAACAGTCGCCGAAGATGAGATCGAAGCCGGTATGATTGTACAAGAATTACGCATTTTCTCTGGAATTTACTGATATGTCTGATTCCAGAAAGCGAGGACGAGCGCGCCGCAAACTTAATAAACTTGGGATTGAGCTCAGGCAAGAAGCGGGCACCGAGAGTCGTTCCTCCGACCGGCTTCATGACAAGATTTACTCAATACCTCGAAAAAGCTCTCTACCCCACGCGGGGTGCGGATAACGAGAAGGAAGGGCAGGATATTGCAGGTGCGGAGGAAGGAGAAAGTGTTGAGTTTGGCAAGCTCATCGATGGTATTTTCTACCCCACGCGGGATGCGGATACCGAGAAGGAAAGGCAGGATATTGCAGGTGCTGAAGGAGAAAGTGTTGAGTTTGGCAAGTTTCTTCAACTTGGCGCCCGAACTGTTGTGGACAATTCACAAGCTGCTACGAAAGGCTCGGATAATGAGAGCGATGGGCGGAACGTTGCAGATGCGGAGAAAGAAGAGGGTATCGAGCCCGCCCCCTCGACTCTGACGAGAGTCATGAAAAGGAAGCGGGACATATACTGTGATCAAGCACATGCGGAGGAAGATGCTGAGGAAGGTGGAGAGGTCGAGGAGCCTGCATACGAACCTGTCAAGCGAGCTAGGCCGAGCAAGAAGGCAAAGCTACCTCTCGTATTACCCAAAAACAATAAGCCAGCGATTACATCCCAGCACCAAACCCGACAGAAAACAAGAAGAGTTTCCAGAGAACCAGAGTCTGAGGCTAATCCACCCGTATCAACCCCAAATGGTGCAAACGGTGCGGGGAAAACCTCAGAACCACCCAAAAAGCGTGGCCGAGGACGACCTCGGAAGAATATACCTGTATTGAGCAATGATGTACCAGAACCTCCCAGCGAGCAGCCAGTCGATGACGTTAGGGAGAGCGAGAATGGTGAAGAGGACTTTGCCGTCGCTGAGGAAGGGGTCAGCGATATACTTTTGAGTCCCAGTCCTGTCAAACCCATTCCTCCGGAACCACAGAGGCCCGCGCCAGTTGAGCGGATACGAAAGCCTCATCCCCGTCCAGTCAACGGCGCTCCATTCACTCAAAGACCCAAACCTACTGAACGATTGCAAAACACTGAATCCCAACCCCTCAGCAGCGAGCTTGATATAGTATCGAGTTTCGAAGAAGAGGACGAAGAAGAAGTTGCAACAAGCGGGCCTGCTCCAGATGTCCCAGAGGACGATGGTGCTCAGGAAGATCAGTTACCCAAAACGGTCAAGGACGTTATAGCAATTAAACAGTTGGAAGAAATGCTTGAAACGGTGCGGCGGGTTGGCCAAAAGCAGAATAGAAAGACCAAGGAATGGGAGAAGATAAGGATCGAAGATACTCCTCATAGCGTACCTGGGAAAAGAATGCTGAGAAAGCTTAAGGTATTGATAAATGTATACGGTGCCTTGCTGGACTCCAAAACGGCCGGAAACGACAATACTGCAGACGTTCACCAAGCCAAAATCGTTAAGACAATCGAAAGTCTTATGGAAGAGGCTGAGATTGTGTTCACCGAAAAACTCGGAAACCCGGCTCATGGTGTTCCTTATGCGGACGAAGGGTCAACCCAGACTATGCTCACGGATATCTACTTCTTTTTAGTTCCGAGCCTTGTCGAGGCGCTGAAACTTGGAGTGGAGGCACACCAAGATGAAGAATTCTCGAAGACGGGAGGCTTGAAAGACACGGTTGACCTTCTTGATCTTCTCCGGAAACTAGGCGAGGGAGCGCTGCGGCAGCCCAAAGACAGCAGACCACAAGCTGACAACAACAATCAGTATCGCATCTCGCTCCCGACTAAATCCATTTTACCCCTCATTCGACCCCTCCTCAACAGTCTACAGATTGAGCTTAGGAGAAGAGAGCGTGACAAGAAGATTGCGGCTCGGAACAGCGATGCAGTAGAGAGGGCGAGAAAGCAGGCAGCTGAAAATAAGAGAGAGTACGAGGAGAAGCGGCGTCAAAGGAACGAAATCTATAGGATGCAGCAAAAAGTCATTTCCGCCAAATTGGAGGACCCCCTATATGGACACTATCTCCAGGCCGAGATCGAGAGGGAAGAGGCAAAGAGGGTGGAAATTCAGGCAGCCAAATCGTCACAGTCGCGGCCCTATAGAAACTCACAAAGATCGAGCACCCAGGACTTGGGTAACGACATACAAGATGATCCCTTTGGTGATCAGTTCGAGCGGATTAGCGTCTTTGGAAGTAGCAATGCAGGCAAAAATCGAGGTCCAAAACCTCTGTCGAGGGAAGAAAAGCAGATTTTCATCAGAACCATGCAATTCGAGCAGAGTGAAAAGCAGAGTATTTATCCCCTTCAAAAATTTCAGGCAGGTTCAAGGCTGACCTTGCGAAGAAGCGGCTCGATACGAAAAGGCGGCCAAGCTGCTTGGTCGCAGCATGGATGAAATCTTCGAGTTTGCTAAGGATCTCCAGGATGCTATGGACGCTGCGCATGAGAAGGGCAAGATGAATATGGCGGAGGATGAATGGACCTACGATATCTGGGTTGAGCAGCAGTGATATGGAAGGATCGAGCTATGGCTTGGGATTTGGGGAGGCGGAGTCAACGGGGTTAGGCACATATGTTTACGATACCCAGCATCTCCCATGGAACAGCATTTTGTGGCTTTTCGGTCATGCAGAAGGCCGGCTTAGTGGAGGTATTCAAATTGGGGTCAGCTGGTCGACGCTGAGTAGGTAGCAGGCTACAATATAACTTGTCTCTTTCAAACTTGCATGTATTCGCAATTACCAAGTGCACCATGGCATAAAAACTTCTCTCCTTACCAGAATTCACCCCTTTCGGTGACGCGAACGATTGAGGCTAGCGGAAAGTGATCCAGTGAATCTCAAGTACTGTACGCCCCCCTATTTAAAGGACGCACCGGTGCAGAAATTTCGGAAGTATTCGGCAATCTACACAGCTTTACATCCTAGTTATCGGTGTGTGGAAACTTACGAATCGAATACGGATCGGTCCATTTACTCTGGGGAATGGAAAAGCTTTGTAATGTCTCCTTCAACATAGCTGGTGGAAGATCGGCATGTGCACCCTAGTATTTCGATCGATTGAGAAGTCGACAACAGAATTTATATCGAACTGAAAAGAAAGTTCTATCAACAAAATGTCGAGAGCAATTGATAAGTAAATATTTTTAGCAGGTCTTTTCAACCCCCCGGCTCAAATCTTCTGCTTTGCTTTCCACTCCCTAGCCACATCCTCATACTGGCAAAACACCACTTCTTCACCTCTACTCTTCAGCCACCCAGTCATGCGATCAATCATCCCAATAATATGGGCCATTCCACTAGTATCAGGATGCAGCACAAGCGGAAAGATGAAGTCACCCTTCCTACTCACATCCTCCCTTGTCCCCTCCACCTTATCATCAGCATCAAAATCAAACTCGTGATACAAGAACTCAAAACGCTTTTTCCACATATCCATGATATTACCTGCAGAAACATAGCCGTGGGAGTTCGGTGCTGCGGGAACGAATTCCATGGGGTCATGTCTTCTATGTACCAGTTGGCTGGCTACTCCACGAGAGTGCGGGCTTTGGGGATGCCGGGATGAGCAGGGGTTTCATCCAGGTTGATGCTGAGAGATGAGGTGAGAAATCGATGGGTGTTATGGCGGGGCTGTGGGGAAGGAAATAGGGTTTGGAGTCGTGGCGTGTTAGGGATGTGTCTGTTCTACATCAGTGTCTGCTCGTCTTGCATAGTGGAGCAACGAGAACACCAGCTGACTTACGCTACAGGAATCCATGTTCCTTCAACACCTTAATAGTATGCTCCCGAATCTGATAATGTGGAGTCCTCCAACCTCTCGGCTTCTTCCCCGTCAAATCCGTAACCAATTGGACACACTTCGCAATGACTTCCTTTCCTGTAGCTCCGTTATCTGTGCTCTGCCTTCATGAGCATATCCATGATGTGCAATTTTCATACTACTGTCAACGATCATTTTCGTCTGAGTTGGGAAACTTTCCATGGAGTGGCCGGGGATGAACCACGTCACATCTGACGAAATACCGTGCTTCTTGAAGAGCCTCAGAAGTCGTGGGACGCCGACTGGCCCGACAAAATAACCGGATGAGTAGTCTGACATGTTCTTTGTTGGAGCTGCACCAGTTCCTAAGAAGCCGGACACGGCGTCGAAGTCTATACTGAGCAGGATCTGGATCTTGCGTTTAAATGGTGGGGAGAGCGAGGGGTGGATCATAGATGCGGGTAGAATCGATTGAGCTTTCTCCATAATTGAGGCTGCTGTTGAACCGGTTTTGGTGAGTTCGTCCGCTTCCCACACCACACGACCCTCGCGTTTGCCTCCAGGTACTTTATCGCATCCATCCAGATAACACAACCCTGTAGTACTCGCATCTTCTGAACTGCTACTGAGACTGCACGGCGTCTTAATTTCCTTGGCGTCATCGCATGGTGCCGACGGTGTAATGACTTTCCTAATACGGACTAGCTCAGGGGTCGGGGTTTCCGTCCTATATAGACTGGATATCTGTCATCACTAGTTAGCAAATTCTAACATTTGAAGCTTCTAGTCTTTATTTTCTCGAACTTTCTCAACGCGTTATTGTCATGGCTCAAGAGTTCAAGCAAGACTGGGACAGAGGAGATAAATCAGCCCTAGTCTCCATTGGCACTCACAAGCTGTTCCTTGGCATCTCAGGCCCTAACCGCGAGCCAAATGAGCCTATAGTGGTACTTATGCAAGGGCTCGGAAGTACCATTGACGAATGGGTAGCAGTACGACCGCTTGTGACGCCGTTTGCAAGATTCCTATGGTACGACCGATCTGGCATGGGGAAGAGTGAAAGTTACCCGGAAGCTGTAGAGGCTATAAGCGCCGTCTCTGTAGCCAATGAGCTCGATACTCTTCTGAAAAGCGCCAATATCGCTCCTCCATACATCGTGGTTTGCCATTCCTGGGGGGGCATTACATCTAGAGAGTTCTTGCACCTCCGCACAACAGACATTGTAGGCATGGTCTTTGTTGATGCCAATCAAGAGAAGACATACGTAAACCCCTCCAAATGTCCCTACCCGTACCTCGCAGCCGTGCAAGGCAAGGTCAACTATCTCGAAGCCACAGGTATCAAAACAGACCATGTACTTTCGTTGTCCGAATTCGATACGATTTTGCGGGAACAGGAATTGCCTCGTCATCAAGCAACAGAAGAGGCCGAACAGGCTGGATTCCGCGGCGATATTCCAATTCTAGCTGCAAAGAAACAGATTGAAAACCACTCCCTTGGAAACAGGCCCATTAGTGTCATTCATGCCAATACCGCACGCGATTTTCAAAGGGTCTATGATGCTGGTGTGGCTATGGGCAACGGATCCGACGAGGAGCGTGTTTCGTACCGGGAATTCATTGCACACTGGGTGGAAAATGGTAGCACGCGCGCTAAAGAGATATTGGGGCTTTCAAGTGATTCAAGTCTTCACAGGTATGGAGAGACAATTAAGAGCGGCCATAATGTACAGTTGCTAGAACCAGAATTGATCGCCAAAGAGATAGAATGGGTGTGGAATCATGCGGTTAAACATATTAAGCATTAGCTTTAATACCTAAGTACCTAAGAGTGTCCTCGAGTCTTATATTAGTCTAGATCAAGCTATTACTAGTATCAACCTTAACAATATAAATTTACTAGTAACAATCTCTAAGATACTATAATAGAGTTAAAATTACAAAAATGGTTCCCTGCTAACAGCCATGAGTTTCGAGTTGCGTTCACTGCTAACAGCGATGAATTTCGAGTCTGGGGAAAAGGCTGCGTTCCAATTCGCGCCACCTGAAGGCCCCAGGCGACGGATCAGCTCGCCATCCTTGGCGTTGTAGACGTAAACATATTGATCCCAAGCCGAAGAGGCGATAAGAGAGCTTTTCATGTCGTTTCCAGTCTATTGCTCTCACTCTTCGTGATTTGAGAGCTGGGTGACGCTTCTGAAAGCCCTGAGCCTAGTTTTTGCCTGGAGGCTTGGGCGCTGTATGTGTCGTAGAACGCCGGCGTGCGATACTAAAGGCGAGGGAAGATAGACACTTGATTCGCACAGGATTCCCGAGGTCAGCCATTAGATTCAAATACTTTTCAAGGGCTTTCTCCTCCGATGGAGTGAGATATTGTTGGCCTTGGGCCTTCTGTTCTTTCGATGGCCGCCCATGATTACGATAATAAAGGGTAGTTAAAGGGACTCCACTGCGTTTTGATCTGGCATCATATGTTCCAGGCTCTCCTGGCAGGGGGACCTCTGCAAGGGCTTTACTGGCGCGGTCGCTCATAAAGCATAATCTCTGTAACTTATCTTCGAGAGAGAGGATGGGGATTGGAATTTGTGGCATCTCCGCAGAACCTGACACGTATGGCTGCTTGTGGAAACTTCTAGAAGAACGCCACACTGCGCCACACATTCACGTGACAGCTAAAAAATGTTTAGTAAAATACGATTGGCGTGGTCGTGAATACAAGGGCGATAAATCCTTCCTCGCTTATTAGGATGCTTGGCTTTCGTACCTCCCACCTTTGTCCGGATAAATCCGGCAGGCAGATTTCATTATACTTTTGTGTTTTTAAAATTTAGAGTTATATTTGAACTTAATAGAAGCTCTATATTATTGGCCCGAATTCCAGGGACAGATCAATAATTATAATAAAACAGGGGGTAATAGCTATAGCAGCTTTTGATGCTCTTAATAAGAAGATCGACAGCGTAGCCATATTATAATATTTTCCTAATAGCAAGTCAGGCTCTTATAAAGAAATAGCTAAAGAATAATAGAAAACTGATTATAGCTTTTATATTTATATGGTGGGGATTTAAGAACCTAAAACTATAAAGTCTTTCGGGCACGTAGGGTTTTCCGGCACGCAGGGATAGACGTTACTCCTTTCACATTTTATGCAACATTTGTGAAAGCTGGTCCGAATTGAGCACATCACGTGCTGAGCGGGCTTTGTCCGCAGACGCCACAATCCTGGCAGTTTCAAATGTTGACCATACAGATGGTTCTGCAATGCTGTGGAACCATCACGAATGTCGGATGAGGTCATCGATAACAAATCGAGGATCAAGATATCAAAAACTTGGAGGCCAAAATTAATTCGAGTGCTGCTACGTCGTAGATCCAGGGTCTTCCTCAGGTCTTCCTCAGGGTCTTCCTCAGGGTCTTCCTCAGGGTCTCGAGGTGATCAGGGTCTTTTGAAGTATGTATTGGTCCCCTTCCTGATTTTAAGTTTTCGCAAAAGCACCTCGTGGAGTTCCCGAGTGACCGAGTCAGATATATCTCCTGGCGTGAAATATACGCTGGATAGATGATTTATTCTCTTTCTTTTAGCTGCTGCTCGGGCTGAAGAGCCATGAATACATTTCCGCGAAGTGGCAGTGGGAAATTTTATTATAAAATTTTTTTTTTTTTTTTTTTTTTTGCCACTGCAAGCCACACAGGGTTCCTGCCCAGGCAAATGGTAGGGTACATAAACTGAGGGATGCAGCATCGCGCCTCAGAGCCATGCAAGCCACCTACTGGCTCTTGAAAACGTATCCGCTGTGGTAGGCCGCCATAGACGCCAAATTCCCGATTCTAGCAAAGACTTGGCAATCAAACAAGAATTGAAAAGATTGAAAAGTGTAAAAAAGATAGCCCGAGACATTTCTGAAGTCTTCACTCATCAAAAGTAGCGCTTTGGCTGCCTGTGCTGTTGAGCGGAGGAGCTGTCCGTAAGAGCATTGACAGCTGATTGCCTGAAGGACGATATCACGATACGAAACACAAAATCCCATCGTCTGGGAGCGCTACCCTAGTAGATTCCCATCTTGACTAAACGGATTCGCAGATCATCAGTGACCATTCCATTTTCAATGCCGGGATGAGTACCTAAGGTGTCCGAATTCTTCGAAGGGTGTTTGGCTACTACGCTACAGTAGCGGACAGAATTGCTTAGCTACAACCAGCTCTTTGACAGAAGTACCGAGCTCCGTAAAAGCACATGTTAAGCCTTGAAAGGTGGCAAAATAACAAAAGTAAATAATAATATATCCCGGGGTTTTGCAGCCAAAAAAACAGCAGCTTCAATTCCACAAATCTGGATGGAAATTCGACTAGGATTGCCATGGAATTCTTATTTATTAACCCCGTCCCTTTCCTTTCTTTTTCTAGCACTTTTTGCCACAGCCGAGATTTGCGAACTTCACCTCAATTCACTAGATTGCTTCAATACGTTCTGTTCATAATACCTGGAAAGAACACAATTCCGCATCGTTAAACTTTAATCACCTCAGCGCTCTCTTCATACTACGTTTGCACGTTCAGAGGTATCCCCTGCGACGACACGCATGATCTCTTAAGAAGCAACAACACAGAATTTTGCTCGATATTGTACATAAAGTATACACGTCCATCCAGAAACCCTTCGAAACTGAATTCACTCTTGATGTATCTGCCGTGCGACACATCGAATACTTGAGGATCGCAGCCCATCGACCTCCTCCTCGAGGCATCATCTTGTAGAGGGCGTGGCTCGGCGCGCCCGAGGGACGCTTCCGTATTGCGGAAGGTTCAGCTGGACCCTCTAACTTCCCAAAATGCCGCCTGGGACGAACATTCAAGATGGTGGTGAAATAACGAAAGGTCCCGAATCGCTCACCCTCGAGATACCCTCACAGCAGCAAGACATATCAAAGCCAACTGAGTCACATGTATCTCCTCTGAAAATCGGCCAATGCCCACAGCTACGACAATCAGCTCTCCCAAGCGATTCAGAACCCCTGGCCCAGAATGGCCATTCGTCCTGGAGCGCGAGTTCGAATAACCAGTTGGGTAGCCCAGGATCGCACAGTGATCGCGTCTTCCCTATCAGAAGTGTGGTCAGTGTGAATTCCTCTCAAACCCCATACATCCTACCAGGTCGAAACTCAAGCGACTCCCATAACTACTTCCCGTCTGGCGTTACAGCGGGCGAATCTCGTCCACAACAAGGCCAACCATATGAGTCGGATGGCAGACCAATACCTCGAACACGCAAGCAACAACAAGAACCCCAGCCATTGGATCGGTGGAGGACAGACCGAAAGGCTTCTATATCCACAACTTTCAGCGATGATAGATATGGATATGGGGCTCGGACGCAGCTCTTCAGCGACGCTGACTCTGAAAATTCCAATACGAGGGCGGATAGTGCGAGTTACAATGGCACTGACAAGTCAGGCTCTATAGGGAGACGTACCCCAGCAGATCAGGAGAGTATTGGAGGTCTTGTTACAGCCAGATTCAAGCACATTGTCACAGCCGAGGGACACGCCGTCATCACAGGGCGAGACGGGGAAACCTTACAACGATGCGAAGATGAGCCAATTCGCGTTCCAGGAGCTGTACAGAGCTTTGGGCTTCTTGTTGCCTTGGAGGAGAAAGATGGAGGAGAGTTGATGGTCCGAGTAGTCAGCGAGAATGCCTATCGCATGATCGGTTACACCCCCCAGGAGCTCTTTAAACTCAACAGCTTTCTTGATATTCTATCTGAGGAACAGCAAGATAATCTGCTTGATCACATCGATTTCATTCGGGATGAAGAAGCCGACCCTGCATCCAACGGGCCCGAAGTTTTCACGATTTCTATCCGCTCTCCTGCCAAGAAGTCTTCCAGAAGAAGTCAGAAGCTGTGGTGTGCAATGCATATCAACTCTTCTCATCCGGATTTCATCATCTGCGAATTCGAGTTAGATAATGACAAAATTTATCCTCTTGTTCCCAATGCAGAAGAGACACAAGAACCACCGGAAGACACCTTACACAGCAATCCTACCGAGGAGGAATACGCCGAAAGCACGGTTAACACAAGCAAACCACTTCGGGTACTCAGAAGTCCAAGGAAGCGGAACGGCGAGGCTGCCGCGATGGAGGTCTTCAACATCATGTCCCAAGTTCAGGAGCAATTGGCGTCCGCACCAAACCTCGACACATTCTTGAAAATTTTAGTGGGCGTGGTCAAAGAACTGACCGGATTTCATCGAGTTATGATCTACCAATTCGATAGCAACTTCAATGGACGGGTGGTTACCGAGTTAGTTGATGTGAGTCTAATTCCATATTCTTTCTTGCACGAGGCGGCCTTGAGAGGAAGTTAGAAACTTGGTCTACTGGATGCAAATTGTCTAACTCGTTGAGGCGGCTTTTGCTATTTCCAGCCTTTCAAAAATGCACGAGACTAGTCCTCTCGCCATCGCTCAAGCACTCTGTACCAGGGCATCGAGTTGAGGTTGCCGGCTGGTAAACCTGAGACGTATTCTCTAGCACTGAGGAGTGTCTCTAGTTTCTCAATTTTTACGAGATGTGCAATGAATTTATATGAGCAAGTTTGCCATAATTCTTGTAATACATACAATGCTCTAACCATTCGTATTTGATGCTGACATTATCTAGCCTCAAGTTGCTAAAGACCTCTACAAGGGACTCAATTTTCCTGCATCTGACATTCCAAAGCAAGCAAGAGATTTGTACAAAATCAACAAAGTGCGACTCCTATATGATCGAGATCTTGAAACCTCTCGGCTTGTGTGCAGAAGCGTAGAGGATCTCGAACACCCTCTCGACCTCTCTTACAGTTATTTGAGAGCCATGTCACCCATTCACATCAAATATCTGGCGAATATGGGGGTCCGATCCAGCATGAGTATTTCTATCAATGCGTTCAATGAGCTCTGGGGGTTGATTGCTTGCCATTCCTACGGATCCAAAGGCATGCGAGTGGCATTCCCAATCAGAAAGATGTGCCGCCTCATTGGCGATACGGCGTCGAGGAATATTGAGAGGCTGTCATATGCGTCACGACTTCAAGCACGGAAACTCATCAACACCGTTCCAACGGAAGCGAATCCATCGGGTTACATCATCGCTTCTTCAGATGACTTTTTGAAGCTCTTTGACGCTGATTTCGGACTTCTTTCGATACGCGGCGAGACCAAGATCTTGGGCCAACTGGAACAATCACAGGAAGCACTAGCTATGCTGGAGTACTTGAGATTGCGGAAGATTACCTCCGTAATCACGTCTCAAGATATCAAGGAGGATTTCCCGGACCTTCGCTACCCTCCGGGCTTTTCAGTCATTGCAGGCATGCTTCTAGTGCCACTAAGTGTAGGAGGTAACGATTTCATAGTCTTTTTCAGAAGAGATGTTGTCAAGGAAGTAAAGGTACGTCAATCTCCAGTCACGCAATTGGGACGTATCTTGGGAGAAGGTATTCTGATGTATTCATAGTGGGCTGGCAATCCGTACGAAAAATTCGTCAAAGAAGGCGCTGAAGGCTATCTGGAACCGAGGAAAAGCTTCAAGAGCTGGAGTGAAACTGTTGTAGGAAAGTGCCGGGACTGGACTGAGGAGCAGGTGGAGACCGCCGCTGATTTATGTCTTGTTTACGGGAAATTCATTGAGGTGCGTAAAGACAACTTGAGCTTCCATGCACTGCTGACGTTGATTATTACTAGGTCTGGAGGCAAAAAGAAGCTGCTCCGCAGAGCAGCCAACTCACTCGACTTTTGTTGGCGAACTCCGCCCACGAAGTTCGAACTCCTCTCAATGCCATCATCAACTACCTCGAGATTGCTCTCGAAGGAGCACTTGATCAAGAGACGAGGGACAATTTGGCAAAATCTCACTCGGCATCGAAATCATTAATATATGTCATCAACGATCTCCTCGATCTAACGAAAACCGAAGAAGGCCAAGATCTAATAAAGAACGAGATCTTCGACCTGCCAGCGACAATTCGGGAGGCAACTGACTCATTCAAGGGTGACGCGAAACGAAAAGGGCTCGAGTACGAGATTATTGAACATCCTGGCCTCCCACAATTCGTTCATGGTGATCAACAAAGAGTACGACAAGCTGTGGTCAATATCACCGCGAATGCAATGCAGCACACGACCAGTGGTTGGGTCCACGTTGAATTATTGCTTCAAGAAATCTTGGATAACAGAGCTAACATTGAAATTGTTGTCCAAGATTCTGGTGCCGGAATGTCGAACGAAAAACTTGACGCTCTTTTCCGAGATCTGGAACAAGTCACCTCGGACATGGATGGCACGTTTGGTGGAACAGAGGAAGCTAAGAAGCGATTGACGGAAGGAAACATGCAGCGTACTCTGGGCCTCGGTCTTGCCATGGTAGCCAGAATTGTTCAGAATATGGATGGTCAATTACGTCTGAAATCCGAAGAGGGAAAAGGCTCTCGATTCGTCATCCAATTGCCATTTGTCCTTCCCGATGATGATTCCCAACTTTCTGGGAATGAGGAAAAGTCGGCGATCATGACACTCCCTTCCACTTCTCCGTCAGAGGCAACGCCACCACCGCCTCAGTCCGATGGGGAGATAATGTTGATCGACAAGGTCAGTTCTATGAAGTCTGAGGGCGTCATTCGCAAACGCAGTATCGAAGAGATCGCCAGTCTGCATAGCTTTAGGAGCGGCTCTAGCAACAAGAGTAACAAGAGTAACAAGAGCGATGTCGACAGGCTGATCGACGCGATATCTGGTCCATTGGCCGTTGGAGAACCTGAGGACGTGGAAAGGACTGTGCAGAGATCCCACAGCAAGGGTAGTGGGCATAGTCGGAAAAGTGCAGACAGTCATAGAAACGCTCCTTCTATGCGGTCCTCTAACTCTATGACTACCTACGACAGACAAGGCCAATTCAGAAGATCGAAGTCTTACGGTGCACCAGAGAATCTCCGTTCTCCTTTGGAAGGACCTCCAGGAACAGAGTTCGTAACGGACAATAAGACGTTAATGAAGACCAAAAGGGTGCCAGATGAATTTGCGGAGAATCTGGTTCAGACGCCGGCGGAAAAGGTACCTCCTCACATTGCCTCCCGGGTCCTATTTGATATCCATAAAGATGACCCAAGTCCCCCGCCACAGCAAGATGCGGAGCACCTTCAAATCTTGGTCGCAGAGGATGATCCGGTCAACAGCCGTATCATCAAAAAGAGACTTGAGAAGAGCGGCCATGAAGTTTATCTCACAGTCAATGGCGAAGAGTGCTCGAGCGCCTATGGAGAGAAGACAGCGTTCTTCGATGTGGTACTCATGGATATGCAAATGCCAATCGTTGACGGGCTTACATCGACAAAGATGATAAGATCATTTGAGAAGTCACACTCTCAGTTCGACCTTTCTCCTCGAGCAGCCGTGAATGGCCGAGTGCCAATCTTCGCGGTCTCAGCCTCGCTTGTCGAGCGTGAGCGTCAGACCTACATCAACGCAGGCTTCGACGGATGGATCCTGAAACCAATCGACTTCAAGCGCTTGAATACGCTTCTGGCAGGCATAGTGGAAGACGAGACCCGAAACTCCTGCCTGTACAAAACTGGTGGGTGGGAACGAGGAGGGTGGTTCTGCAGAAAATATCCATCACTTTTCGATGCAAAAACGAGTCCTTCGGACAAAACACTAGTTCAAAATCCTCCGCGGCCCGGCATGAAGCAACTGCAGCGTGATATGGATTCTCTACACAGCAGCGAGTCCGGCTCGATTACACCCACGAGTAAAGAGCCTCGAAAGGCCTTTATTGATAATGAAGGCCAGGGGTCTACGAAAGGAGCCGAAGGAACCGAAACGACCGAAACGGTAGATGGGTATGTTTAGGATGCTACCGATCAGCCAGAAGCTTGAAGATTCGTCTTGAGAGAGATACTTTATTGAATGAAGTGATAATTCACGACGGGGCGATTTTGGAAAAGGAAAAAGGGTTGCACGTACATATTACGGGGCCGGGCTTGGCCAGGATACCCTTTTGCGAAACATTGGATGGAGCGGGGGTTTTTTGGACGGCGTATATTGGCAAAATACGACTGATGAGCATGAGACACGTCTCTATGCCTTCACAATGAGCATATGGAACCCCAATAAAGATGTATCAGGATCCTATGGCGTCTTTTGTGTATATTTGCTGCGATACGAGTGGATAGCCTGCGTTGAGGTAGATATATCGTGTCCTCTGTAACATTTAGATGATTACACACCTAAATGTATATTGAACTGCATCTTGATCTCAGCAAAATTTCTGGCATCTTCTTTCCTCTGAAGTGTTAGCTTTGAGGCGTTCCGACTTCCCTGGCCTCGAAAAAATGTTAGGGTCTTCTTTCTACTCACACCGCTTTGCTACTGAGATCGTGGACTTAAGGTCTCGGAGAGTGCCTGTTTATCAACCGTAAATCGCCGAAGTGGGCTGTACCTTCCCGATCAAGCTTGAGAAACTCCGCGATTTAAAATCAGACGAAATTATCACAACAGCAGTTGTATCAGGACGTTGCAGCACTCATTGCCGTGAAGTGTTACCTTTCATTCATTCGTGGTCACAACCGTCTTTTCAATCCTCTCGGCTGTTCTCTTCTAAACTTTTACCTACTTCAAAGCTCCAATCAAGCAGCAATGGCGCCGACGTATAAAATCGCAGTCATACAGCTGTACCCAAAGGTTTGTTCTTCTCTCTTCTTTGCGATACTGAGTCTTTATTTGGGCCACGAGGTAATGGAATCCGAGCCACAAGTCCTGGCTCGGTGGAAAGGGACTCCTTCCCATTGAAGACTTGAGAGGCTACCCCGCATCACGTGTATCTCCCCCTTTCTCAGCATGGCTATCCTCTTTCCTCTTTGTAAGACTGGAAATATCTAATGTTGTTTCTATTTATTGGGAAGCCTCAAGGCCGCTTATATGAGCTCCGCTACTTAATCTTCTTGTCCGACCCTCACTCTCCGACGAAATCCCCCTTCCAATCTGTCTGAACCACAGCTCACACCTCTTCACAGCCCATGGCAATAGAAGCCAACCACGCAAAAGCCATATCCTTCATCCGTGATGCAGCCTCGCAAGGCGTTCACCTCGCCGTCCTCCCCGAATACCACCTAACAAACTGGCTCCCCGACGACCCCGGCTTCATCCCTCTCTGCGCCCAATATAAAACCTACCTGACGGCCTACCAAGCCTTAGCAAAAGAGCTCAACATCTGCATCGTCCCGGGAACCATTGTCGAGAAACATGACGGTGACCTCCACAATGTAGCATACTTCATTTCCAACGATGGATCAATCCTGGGCCAATATCAGAAGAAAAATCTCTGGCATCCAGAACGTCCCCACTTAACGAGTTCGAAACATGAGCCTCATGTCGCTTTCGACACTCCCCTAGGAAAAGTAGGAATGTTGATATGCTGGGATCTCGCGTTCCCCGAAGCATTCCGCGAGCTTATCGCCGGCGGCGCAAAGACTATTATAATCCCGACCTTCTGGAACCTCAGCGATTGCAATGAAGCAGGCCTAGCAGCCAACCCTCGCTCCGAAGCCTTATTCCTGGAATCCACTCTGGTGAGTAGGTGCTTCGAGAACACCTGTATGGTGGTATTCGCGAACGCAGGAGGACCGGTAGGGAGGGTAACGACGGGGAGTTATGCGGGATTGAGCCAGGTGGCGGTGCCGTTTAAGGGGGCGTTGGGGAAGTTGGGTGCTGAGGAGGGGATGAGTGTTGTGGAGGTTGATATGCAGATTCTTGAGGATGCGGAGGATAATTATAAGGTTCGGGAGGATATGGGGAGGGAAGGTTGGCATTATGAGTATACTTTAACGAGGGGAGAGGAGGGGAAGAGTAGATTGTGAGTTGGACGTGAATGGTATGGAAGAAATTAGAGGAGGCGGTTGTTTGACTGGTGAGGTTACCGAATGGCGTGTATAAATGATTTATGAGAACTTGGTCGTTATGTTTGGACGAAAGCTCTGTGAGATTGAAGACGTGCTTGTTGATAAGATGGGTAAATTGAATCAGGAATTCCCCAACATACTCTAAGCCCGGTGGAAAGGAAGTCGAAACTCGCTTTCATAAATCGAAACCACTGTAAGGGTCGACGTCGAATCGCTACACCAACATTAGGGTCTCAATGCGGAATGAGATGAGGTTGCCCAATCAGTCAATAAGGCGAATAAATCTAGATCGCTGCTGTGGTAATGCTCCATTGCATTTTGTAGCTGAATGTAGAGGCCTATGATATCAGGTCTCATACTACTAGCTGGCTTCATACTCATACAAACGATGCTTTCTTTCATGTCGAAAATGCATCCATGCTTCTTCCATAAATGTCTCGCTTCGCAGCGTTCTTTTCGGCAGCCGCCAAACCAGAGGCTGATTTTTACCGCCAACTCCAGCAAATGCAACCTACTCCAGGTAAGTCCAGCCACAAACCCATCACTACTCAAATCAACTGACTTTTGTCTCTCCACGAGATGAACTTATACAACTCCAGGGTATACTATAACAAAAACAACCAGCATCATCATCGAAAATTCGCTTTTGCTTCATTCTGCGGCGTAAAATCTCATATCGGTTATCGGACCGCAGCTCCGCCAAGTTTGTCCAAATATCCGATCCGGACTAACTCCCGCAAGTCATGAAACCGCTGAAATATTTGCCCGCCCGTATTTGATTGTGAACTCTCCTTTCTGACCTCACTGGTCGAACTCTCGGCCCTACCTTCTTCGGTAGCAGACGCCAGTTCCGCGAGTTGTTGTAGACCCTGGATAGCTGCGTGCTGGCTCGTGCCCGTTTTCGCACCAGCGGCGCCGCCAGCTCCGATGGATGGACCGGCGTTCTTGCTCTTGATTATCATTTCTCTGATAGAGGTGTCCCATCCGGACGGCGCGATCCGACTCTCCAGCAGGGAACTCAAGCCACTTTCAGCCTCCTTTCTCGTGTTATCGTGTCCCGTACATTCGATAAGCGCTGCTGCTGCGAAGGCAGTGGCATGGTGGGTCAATGGGCTTACGAGACCGGCATTGTTTTTCAGCTGTGTGACAATTTGCAGAGCGGGATCCAAGATATCTTGTGGTTCGGATTCGGGAAATCGCATAGCCATGAGTATTCGGAGATACCAATAGCAGAGATGGATAACAGGAGAATTAGGAGGAGGGAAGAAGGATGGAGGCAAGGATTCGCGAAACCGTTCGAGCTCGCCTCTTAGCAGAGTGCTAAGTAAGGGAACAGAGGGAACGCCAAGGGCAGGGAGGTCGGTCGGGATGAGCGTGAAGTGGCCAAGAATGACGGATAGACCTAAAGATATCAGATAAAAAGAACGGGGATTTACAATTGGTGGACTTACGGGCCAAATGGTAAAGGTTGTCTCCCAACAGCGCTTGGTCCTCTGAGAAAACAACCACACTTGTATCGGGAATCATAAGTGGACTAGAGGTGCTTGCGGCATGCCATCGGTCCATGATGACCAGGCTCCACCAAATCCTTCTTGCAAGCTTCTCCTCAGAATCGGGGTCATTCTCTAACTGCTGGTTCGCGGCCTTGTAGACGTGTAGCTTCATAGAATATGCTAATCCGACAGCACTTCCAAGCCAGAATGACTGTGGAAAACCAACTTGACTTTGGGCTGGATCACGGTTGTCGGCTTCGATCGCCATAAGAAGCATAACTTGAAGGAGGACGAGGTTCGTTGCAAATGTGCGACCAGCCGTATTCTCATATTGGGATGCTACAGTAAACCAAGTCAGCAACTACTTATAAAAATGGAAGGTTTGAGTATCAAGGGCTTAAAGATTGAAAGAAATCCTCTGAAATCGACATTCTCAAGCTTCCCATTGAGATTCATGAGCCTGCCGAGAACAGACGTATCTGCCCTGAAGACTTACCAGTAAGGAGTTGGGCGGCCTTTCTAGAGCTTTGTTGCTCAGGTGGTGACGAGTTTGGTGTTGGGAAGGATCGGACAGCAGCATGGAGAGACTCATAAAAAGCCTCCCGTAATGCAGCTGGGCAGCTAGCAAGCCTGGAGCCCAACCTGCCCTTATTAAGGGCAAGAAGAGGATATGTTGGGTGTATGAAGTTGTAGTATCTAGGTTACAATCAGCAATCGAAGACAAACAGAAAACGGGATCAATGCGATTTACTCACCCATCTACTATGCCTTCATCCCAATCAGCAACGCGCTCTTGATGGGTATGCTCTGCAGGTGTCATACTCTCGAAAGAGCTGCTTTGCCGACGGATTGGCTCAGGTGCAGTTCGCCATTGAGGAGCCGGTTGAAGGCCATTCGGTGAGTAATTGGGCTCTCGAAATACGTGGGTCGCACTAGGAGGAGCTGATTGAGGAGTTGCAAAAGAAGAAGAGGGATGTGGCAAGTGTCGGGGAGGTTCTTGTGAAGCCCAGCCAGTGGCAGGTCTCTGGGGTTGATATGGAGTTCCAAAATCACCGGAGACTGATGAATAGGTTCTCTTTCGCTGCATGTTGTCTGCATTTGGTGGAGGCGAGAATTCTTCAGAGCCACGTCGCTGTAATGGACTGTCTTGGTGAAGATATTGCTGAACAGGTATGTCGCCAGCCTGCTGCATCGCGCCTTCAAGCGTATTGAGGCGGTCTGCCAGCTCTTTGATATACCTAGACACAGCCAACTTCAGTTAATCTTTGTGTGCATTGTGGATGTTCGTGTTAAGAGAAAATGGTCAGGGAGAAGGTTGAGGTTGCATGTGCGAAGATGGTTGGATGTAGGGAAGCCTTGTGATTGAAAAAATTGATATAGATCACTTACCCTTTACTCGGCCCTCTCTTCATTGGCACTCTACTGAACTGACAACGCGTTCCGACACGTTTACAGCTCGTACATTGCTGGTCGCCAGACTCCTCTGTGGCATCACACCGGATCTTCTTTCGCCGGCACTCGTCACAGGCCCGGGACACCTTCGATCTCTTTCTGTTCGACGCGTCCGGAGAAGCTCCATATTGTCCTGCCATCTGGTCCATTTGTCCTGGGCTCGCCTGCAAGTGTGCGGCATGCGCTTGGGTTTGTTCATGGTGGTATTGATGCTGTACATTTCCTCTCTGATCTTGTCCTTCTGGTAAACCTCCGCCAGGTCCAGTATTCATCATGGGGGCGAGTCCGCGCGATAGCTGAGCTGTCAACTGAAGCTCGTCGGGGTTTGATAACCCGGGTGGCTGCTGCTGTTGTTGACTCGAAGGTTGTGAATAAAAGGGTCCGCCGCTGTCCGCAGCCATCGCGTTCGGAGATGGATATGACTGCATCTTGAGCGCGTCGGTCTTGCTTGTATCCTTATAGGGTCGTCATGGGCACGGGCGAGCGGGGTCTATTGCCGGGGAATTGTCAGTACAGGTATTGAAAGTACTCTATGCGATTCTCGGTAGAAAGCTGGGTTGTCGCCAGAATGGCGCATGCCGGTTCCTACGCCACGAATTCTGCCTCAATGAACTTACTTGAAATACTGGCGGCTGCAGTAGAAGTATGCGATCCAGGATCTTTCTTTGCGGTGTAGTCTCGCTCAAATAGGTCGCTGAGCAACCTAGGGATTTCTCGATTTGTGAGGAAGGTGCGGAGGGAAAAACCACGACCCCGAGCTCTGTAGAGTTGATGTTTTGTTTGGTTTCTTCCCCCAGCGAATTAACGTTAGCCGAAGGTGGCGCTAGTGATGCACTCGGATTCCTCGGTGGCTCTGCTTTTAAAGGTCCGGAAAGCCGTGGTTCATCCGCTCTTATATACGAGGTTGCAATTCAAACGTGAAGGGATCAATGGTACAACTGGCAACACTGTGAACACCTTCACAAGCTGTTTACAGGAGCTAGGTCTGCCTCCTTCCTTGTCTCGTGCTTATGCAAGGGAAAATAAAGCGGGAGATTTGACTTTCCAGGATTGTCCAGGATCGGTTCAAAGAGCATTGACTGTGGAGAGTTGTTGGGGCATCTGAATATTGAATTGATGCTAGTGATGGAGCAGGAGCAGGGTACAGGATCACGGGGAGCCTCGGAGGATTTTGGATGTATTAAAGCTAGACAAGAGATTCAAGGTCGGGGGTCAAGATGTGCTCTTCGGCTGCCCTTGCATCAGCTTCGGTGCTGAAAGGACAAGGCCAAGTTGAAGGGTATCTTGATTGGATAGAGCGCCTGTTTCCCTTCTGTTTCCTTTGGAGACGAGAAATGTACCTTGACACCTGCTGAATCGATCCCTTAATCGGTGCGCTAGTTGTGTCTTGGGGGCAGGAAAATCCTACTTGGCACCTGCCTTGCATGTGTCCCGTTGAGATGAATCAGGAATCCGTCAAAAGATTAGAAACAGATTGATTCAGACAACTGGCCGGAGATGGTTCGCCCGTAGGTCTTTACCAGCATACGTTGTAACAGATCTTAACAGGGGGGCAAGCTGAGCCTAAAAGAAAAGACCTGTCCTGATCAATCGTTGCTGTCAGATCCCCAATCATTTCTGCCGCCAAAAGCAGCCTGTATCGACGGCTGAAGACTTGGATCTTCCGTTCGACGTCAAAGGCATCATGCGACGTCCATAATCGCGTTGGTGGGATAGCGCACACGATGCAACGTTGGCCGTTGACCATTCATGAGCCTTTCCCGGTGGGGAATAAACATCTCCAATATCATATAGAAAGTGTGTTGTCTTGGCGCGAAGTGGGCAGATGTCAAGTGCGATGAGGGGAAGGATGGAGTTCGGGCAAATGTTTGAACGACCGGGGAGGAGAAAATGCCTGGGTAAGGTCTTTGATTGCGGCTACAGCCTCTCCCTGCCCCCTCTTTTCAAATTCTTCCCAGGGAAGTAGTCAAGGCCCAAGGATTGCTTGTTTATCGATGTATCGTAAGATCACTGTCACCAAGCATCGCAATGATTTGCACCGATAATCTGGTAATACAAGGAAATTCATTGGATTCGGGGATATAAGAACATCCCATTACCGCCAAACCCCTTCTAGCCTTACCGACATTTGGTTGAACAGCGATTCCAGGTTTCGGAGTGACCTATGGTACTACTGATAGCTTATGCATGTCATTTGATCAGATAGGATCTTCTAGGGTATATATGAAAGCGTTCGGCACTGGCCATTGGAGAAAACGGCAGTCAATGATGGTGGGTGGACCGTGGGATGTAAGAGTGAGGGGTATCCGCCGGATCGGAGTGAAAGGAAATTATCGCGGTCCGATAGTTTTGTCTTACGACGGTTGAATTATTGAATGTTGAATTCTATATAATATGAGGCTCAGGGAAGGTTAAGAGATCTGAGACCTCAGCACGCCGTTTTCACACCGAGTCTTTGCACGCGAGCTTCCTTTGAGGGAAGGTTGCTTCATTGAAGATCGGAATGATTGGATGTTATTTCAGCTCAAGCCTTGCTCCGCCCGTGAAGTCACTGCGGTGTCATGGTTCAGCGGTTCAATCAACATTGCGATATGCGCTGTCAACGGTGGTGAAAGGCCGAGATCGACAAGCGACGGCTGGGGAAACAGATCGGCAGACTTCGACAGCGTTCAAAAGTAAAAAGCATGTGGAGTATGATTGTCGTCGTAGAATCATATGGCCAATCACCAAGAGATTTATTCACGTGAAAGCGCATGTCCGTAAATGCAATATGTCACATTGAAAATCTATGAACACTGGAAATTCCTATACATAGCCTTCCCTTCAATCAGTCATACTGTCATTGAGTCGTCGGCAAAGTCATCCCAAAAAGACAATCATTCGCTCGAAGGCCTATTGCCTTTCCACGCGTGTTATTGAGCCCAACCATTTTCTTCCGATAATTCATTCCGTCCCGTGTTGATCGCGACATTGTTCGATGTAAAGTCGTTCATCCAGAAAGTTTCGTTCTCCTCGTCAGCCGAAAGTTGAAAAGTGTTGTTGTCGTCAAAAGGGGAAGGAGTTTGTCCAATCTTGCCATCCTCAGCAAAGTTGACTGGAAGTCTGTGATTGGAGTATCCATTGGACGTAGCAACGCCCTTCAAGAAAGCGTCCATGTCAAGAGCTTCGACATTGTTGCTAGCAAGCATCTGAGCTTGAGGCATGCCAATATAAGATGATGCGGTGCTCAGGCGGTATCCATCGATGTCTCCTCCGAAATCGGAATTATCGAAGTCGGAACCATACTGATTGTTCAACAAGGTTGGACGGGCTGCACCGTTATCACTAACAGGCCCGAAATCCTCAACTTCAGAAATCTCACCCGAGGTGCTCGTAGTCGTGAGGGCAGGTTGATCCATGCTGCTGAAGTCGAACCCGGTGAATGAAGGAGCTTGGCTGTAGGAGGAAGCAGCAAAATTGTCGTTGTTGAAGTCGAGGCCATCATAATGAGACCAGTCGATCGATGCTGCGCTCAATCCGGCAGAGAACAATGGCTGCTCGGGATCTGGCATTGTCGAATAGAAGTTGTAGTCCCCAGGCATGTTGGACAGATCCAATGGAGGCAGGAGGCCATTAAGTTGGTCCAGGCTCGACGTTGGACTCATGAGAGGTGAGCCGTGCTCAGACTTCACCATACGTTGCTCTTGCTGTGCGCTGACCATAGAATCCTTGATATGAGATTCGCTGTGCAAAGCATCTATGGTAGAGGTGTGTGGCAAGTTGTCAACTGATCTATTGGCCAAGCCCGATGGCGAGGGACCATGAATAGAGTGCGCTCTCGGTACAACGTAGGGCAAGCCGCACTTGTGGGCCATGTTGTTTTTGTGCACAGGCTTGTGGTGTCCATTTGAGAAAACTGTCCGACCTCCCTCGGACTGAGCTGTAAGTGCACGAGGTCTTCGGCCCTCAGTTCCAGGGGTCGACGACAATGATGCCTCGTCGGAGTCGGATTCGGGAACAGGATCCAAATGCTCTTTCTTGAGAGCGCATGAGCAACGAGCGCCGTGGCTGCAACAGCAGGTCTCTGCTAAATCGATGGTCAGAAACTGCTGCTGTGGTGCCTCACACATTTCCGTGGAGAAATGCTCACCCTGAGAATCTCCCCCCTCATGTGTACAAGCGCCCTTACTATGTGCCTTCTCGCCGCCACAGTCGCAACGGACGTGCGCTGAGCGGGACTTGCGTAGAGTTCGACAATGGGTGCACTGTGAGACTGGTCGACCCTGTGGAAGAAAGTTTAGCAGACGGCTAAGTAGGTTGAAGAGAAAAACATACCTTTTTGTTGATGTGCTGCAACGGTCGGTCGGCATGCTGGCAGTTACTAACACGATGACCTCTCACACATGCCTCGCAGGCATACTTTTCGCCCTTGATCAACATCTTGGCGTTAATGTTCGATGCTGATGAGGATTGAGAATAGGTGGGTGGCGCCGGACGACCGCGAGACGGTCGACACGGTCTACCAAGAGAATTAAAACACCCTCAAGATGATAGTTTTTTTGGTTGTGAGCAGCCACGATGGACTGCAGAGTCGAAAAATCGAGTCGCAATATATGAAACACAAGTTACTGCCGTTATCGTTGATATAAATGCCGCCGCCGAACTGGGTATATTCCAATTACTCCAAATCGAGAATTTGATGATTCCAACGCCTGAGAGATGCGATATGAGAGGGTATATTAACAATGGCGAAGCCTTGCACCGAACGGCGCGGCTGAAGCAGCGCGACACCGAATGACGGTATGGGCGACCAAAATAGAGGGTTTTTTCCTTTGTTTTGACACGGAGAAGAGTGAGTATTGGAAGGGAGAGAAGTGGGCGATGAATTCCAGTTATATTGGAATACGGTGACCCGTTTGACTAGAAAGAGCGGTGGTGGGTGTGAAGGGTAGTGTGGTGTGAGCAAGAGTCGTGAAAGTAGGGCAAACGAGAGCGCCTCGAGTGGAACGTGCGTGGAGTGAAGCCAACGGGTCTTGTGGGAAACGGAACGATTCAAAGGGTGCAGGACAATAAGTTCATCTGCATTCGAAGAAGCGGTCTCTATCTTTTAGACCCCTTTTTGTGATACGGGGATGGATCTTGATTTATATCTTTCAAGTATCTATTATGTATTTGGCACTGAATAAGATTTGAACGAACGGAAACCAAACAATTCGGGCGTCTATCCAGCTCTTGTGCTGGTTGAGATGGAATTGTTCGGGCCAAGCAGGCACGAATTGATACAGCATGGGTGCAGACTCAAAAAAAAGCCATCCTGCGATTCAGCGTCGGTGCAGATGTGAGTCGAGAACTTGCAGCCCGCGGATGGTCTGTCCTCCATCCCCATACGACCATCACACCCTTCCACTATCATAATTCAACAACACAGCCCCAAATAATATCCCGACCTCTTACCGTGTCGCGCAGGCTATCCTACCTCTTTCCCAGCTTCCCCAGGAAGCAAAGATTTTACACATTGAGATTTGCACTTCTACAAAATACAAATCCCTTTAGACCATGTAGCGTCCGAAGCTTTCTGTGTCCCGAGGCGCACCGGTCACTTTGACTTCTCTTGGAGCCACGGCACTGAAAAGTAGTGTGTACGTCCTAAATCACGTCTGGAGACTTGAGTCGTCCGCCGATCTTCAACGATTACCAGCTCTGTATTTTCATTTTACGGTAGAGCTCTACCCCCATTTTCCATCAACCGCACCACTACCTGCATATTGGAGACCAGTTGACTGGGATTTGATCGTGAAAAGACGGACAGAGCTCAGAGCCCATCAAGCGCGTGCAGCATGCATTGCTAGGCTGGCACGTTTGGAGCTGGCCGCATCGTCACAAAACAGATCAGATCCACATGGAATAGAGAGATGCCCACACCCCTACCTTCCTCGAAACGGTATTCACTTAATCGCATAGCCCTTATTTTCATTCCGAATTGCCCATGCAATGTAGAGCCTTCGCTACCTACCTTACCACTGCCACGAAGGATTTCCTCCATCTTACTCTGGAGAACTGCACCGCCTTCTCCGTCATGTCCCGTTAACGAACCGCTGCTTTCAGCCTTTGTAGGCCTCACAAAGGATCCATTGGTTCTCCATGCTTTTGATCTCGAATTTCCTTCGGCTTCCAGAAGCCTTCCTTTGAAGGTCGGACTGATCATCTGCTCCTTGGAAGCCTCACAGCCCTCGACTTCGACAATTCTACGGAATACCAACCTCTTGGATTGAATCAGGCACCACAATTAAACTTGCAGGATGTCATTTGATGACTGTATTATTATTACCGACCTGGGCAACGTTTCACTACTATTCTTCCACGTTCAATTTACCGTATGTACTGTCGTTTACCGCCAGAGTGGCCAGTCATGTCGCAACGCAAAAGGCCAATTTGAGATGTTCACCAACTCTGAACGAACAACACGATATGCGCCAGAATCCATACACGTGGAGAGAACACAAGACCTCATTGTCACCTAATGCTGCACTGACCGGAGAGAGTAAGTTGTTCCACTGTCGCACAAAGATTACTCGAAAAGGGACATCTGAGGCCGAAGTTACCCCCATGCAATAACTCTGACAATCTGAATAGACATCAGGTAATCGGGGCGCATCTATATTCAAAGCAGCAGTTGGAGTGACTTGCATTGGAGCTAACAAACATCCCCACGCTTTTCTTCAATCTCACCGCCAGAACCGCTTTCCTGTCATCCTGAAACTTTTATACCCAATGGCCAAAATCCCTCATTCACGTGACCATTAATACAGTGGCACCCCTTACTCAGACCCGAGTTGTCTTGGCGCTTCAGAAAACGAAAACGAAGATCTCGGATAGCAACTTCACCGACTAAAAATATCAGATCTTACCCTTATCTTCATTCAACTCTTTAGTTAGGTCTAAAGATTTTGAAGGCGGACCTTATATTTCTTGGCAACTGCCGATACAGTACGGGATATGAGAATCATAAGCGCTTGGCTAGACTGTTACATTGTCTCGGTTGTGTCAGTCCCCTGGGCTGAAGCTTGATCTTTGAGAGAGGATGATCTGGAGAATGTGGGGAATCGGCAGTTTTTGTTTCTTTTTCACTTATAAGATTTCGGAGACGCCGTCGAGATGTTCCACGCAATCTCAGGTCGTCATTCAAACTACTTCAACATGACTTGTTGAAGAATCAACCAGCCCCAATCAATGACAAGGAGCCATGGTTCATGGCTACCGGTAGTTAAGGAAAGTCCCGAGGGACATCGAAGACCAGACTGTCTTGTGAGGCATCAAGCAGCATTTCTGGGCAAGATGCGTTTCTGAGAAGGAGTCATCTCAACCTGTTTCTGCTCTCTAAGTGGAATCAAAAACGTTTCACACGAGTATTCGCAGTTTTGAATGATTTCTCTTGTATTCTCTGCATTCATGGTATCTAGCTATCTAGTCCTGCAATGCATTCCCATTCCCATACCGTGATTCCAGTTGTTCGACTATCACCCATTAAACGCCATGTCATCAATCATAGAACCCCAAAATGACACTTCCAGTCCACCCTTCCAGAACTGTATTAGTGCTACCACCACCATCTACTGGATCTTCTTATCCTTCGCCGGCGCAGCGGTGACAGGACGGCCACTTCGCTGCTGATACAGGGAGTAAAGGAAGAAAGCTGCAACCAGACCACCGATCACAACGATGTTACCTGTATCCGACATTAGCTTTTGCGAATACCAATCTCTCATCTGCGGCAGGTACTCACCCAACAGGAACTTGACCAAACCCTCAAATGTCTGCGCGAGGCCAGAGATGGCTGTGCCGACCTCGGCAAACATGGTTTGGATTACACTGAGGCTGGCATTGAGGAGGGATTGCAAGACTGCAACGACGGAGCCGAGTGCTGTCGTGATGGTGTGTAAGATGGAGGAGACGAGAGAGCTAAATTGATCTACGATGGAAGGCATGTTTGTCGTGTGAGGCTGCGGGGTTGTTAGCGGGTTGGTCACAAAGTTGGAAGATTAGAGGATACGTACGACCTGAATGTATGTATTGTATGGAGTTTCTTGAATGTGCAAGACTTCTTGAGCGATCGTTTGATGGAAATGTCAAGGTGAATTAAAAGAGCACAAGAGCAGTAAAGGTGTGGCACTGATTTTTATATTCGCCTTGAAATACTCCTGTGGCGTCACAAATCAGATGACCTCACAGGCTTAAGAACAATCAACGACCAGATCAGACATCGTATTCGTCCTATCATCTGTGTCCATCCGCCCAGTATCTGGCATTTGCCCTGCGTCATACCTCACTCAAAAGTCTTGGCTGTATTCCTTTGTCCTATGAAAGCAAGCATGCAAATCAGTAAATGTAAGCTCTCTGACTAGA
Source organism: Gamarada debralockiae (assembly GCA_002803225.1). Taxonomy (NCBI): domain Eukaryota; kingdom Fungi; phylum Ascomycota; class Leotiomycetes; order Helotiales; family Hyphodiscaceae; genus Gamarada; species Gamarada debralockiae. The sequence continues at coordinate 77,077 of NXFV01001910.1, forward strand.
TGTCCAAATGTACACCAATCGTTCAAATCAACTAGTCCTACTTCACCATCAAAAGACTGCCTTATGCATTCCATATGCGAACTGTGAGAGGAAGAGCTTTTTTCCAAGTTGAAGTTTGGCTTGCGTCATGTGTGGCGTACGTACAGTAGATCGGAGAACAGGGGGGTTCAAAATGCGGGGGCGGGAGCCGCCAAAAAGCTTGGCAAAATTAATATAAAAGCTCTGATTTCAGAATATCTTCATTTCTCTCCTTTACATCTATTTCCACCAACTCTCCCCCTTTCACGCAACTACTTCACTTCGCCTTCGTTATACCTCACCTTATCGAACAGTTTTAACTAGGCTGAGAATCTGGAATCGGCTTAGCATAGTTTGCTTAAGCTCCACCGCCTTCGGCCGCCGCTTATTCGCTCGGCTTTGCGGCTCTGCTTGCCGTTCAGCTTAAGGTGTTTGTCACTTCAATTAAGCAATTTGCTGGCAACGTGAAGTGGAATTGAATAGATGTCTGCATCAAGCACCCTAGGTTGTTTCGGAGCCGTTAGTTACCTGCGATTTCAAGACCATTTTCCATAAACCCCTCAAGGAAGCCCGAGGTTCTATCCCTCCATCTGAGAACGGTTTTGGTCCTACTCTCCAACAATACGCTTTACGTGTAAGAGACAGTTCAGTGGTGGGGAGTAGTTTGATCACTGCGAGCTACTTTCTGGCCCGTGGATGTTTTTACCGTTTTGAATCGCGTTCTTGCCATGTGTTGCTGTGTTGGAAGCTTAAGGGATATTTTTTGGACGTAAAAAATTTCTGTTGTTTTTTGGACTTAGACTTTTTAGTGAATTCCGGCCGCCTGTTTACTATACGCGAGCCCACCGTCGCGCTGTGAAGGTAAAGTCAACACGCCCAAGGTCATCCGAAGCGAGAAGACTGGAGCCTTATTCTTCTTGAATTGGATTCTTATTAGTCGTTGAGGTGTTTGAAGTCGTCTGGTGGTGCTGAACAATCGGTGAATGAGGTAGAAGGGTACATCCATCGGAAAGATTGAAATCAAATCATTTTCGGAGAACTTCATTACAATCATTGAGTTCTTATGAGGATTTGCCATCCACTTCTACCCACTCCGCCTAGGTGCTTGTTTCATCAACACCATGTCGGCAAGATCAGACTCGAGCAAAATTCCAAGGAATTGGCCCTCCAATGTCTCCTATCTCACAGTATCCGCCTACTCTAACACACTCACTCCAACACACATCTCATCTCTTCGGACGCGATCAAAGGATGCTCAAGATATGCCTCCAAATACACCAAAAGGTTCATGCCAGCTCGTAAAGATTACCTCCATATCAACACCCTCACACCCAGCAAGCGGCCAATCTGGACTGTTCGCGACCAAGGACCTCAAGCCTGGGACATTCATACTCCAATACTTGGGCGAAATCCACGCGTCCTCAACAGAGCCACCATCTTCGACCTCAACATCCGCTATCGACCCTCACGCGAACTCTGATTACGACCTAAGCCTTGATCGCGAGCATGGTATAGGCATCGACGCAGACAAAAGGGGCAACGAAGCGAGGTTCATCAATGACTATCGAGGGATAGGTGAGAAACCTAACGCAGAGTTCAGGGAGATCTGGGATGAGAGGAGAAAGGAGCGCGGTATGGGAGTCTGGGTTCTCAAGGAAGGGAAGAGCGGCAAGGGAAAGGGGATACGGAAGGGAGAGGAGATACTTGTCAGTTATGGAAGGGGCTTTTGGGGTGCGAGAAAGGGTGTTGAAGACAATCCTGATAGGACCGGTTGAAAAAAGCGATTCAGTGAATGGTGTGCCCCTCTATTCCTCCACTCTATCCAAGTTGAAATTTAGTATTCTCACAGATCGCTCAAATTCCGCATGCAACTGTGACCAACCAATCAACCTTCAACTCTCCATCTTCAAACCCACGCCTCCTGACTCAAAGCCCGCCGTCAAGAACTGCGCTCTCCCCATCCCGAAACTCTAATCCTCCTTCGTATTCGCCGAACAGCTAATAACAGATCCGAACCCGGCACGCCACCCTCCTTCTCCAACCACTCCTGCAACTCCTTATAAATCACTTCAACTCTGCGTTTCGTCCTTGCTGGAAGATCTAGATAGAGACTAGTTTGTTGGTGCGTGAGAGGTTGAGGTTTGTGTCTTCGCAGATGATTTCGTAGGGCTCGTGTTGGGTTATTATTTAGTATCTGCGAAGAGGGAGAGGTTTTAGCGGAGTGGGATTGGAGGGGAGAGGAGAAGAGAGACTTGGAACATGACGGTGAAGGGAAGGAGCAAGGAGGAGAATAATGTAGGATTGGAGGAGATTGTGAAGTTGAGAAGGGAGGCACTACACTAATCTCGAGGAGGAGCATTGAACTTCTGCAGCATAACTTCTTGCACCACATCTGCGACCATCTTGATCTCTTCTGGTGAGCGGACACCTTTGATCATATCAATTTTTACGAGAGGCATTTTGTACGATCCTTGAACTGGGACGAAATACAGAAATCTAGTTTTCATGCAAATTGTTTCCTTCAAGAAAGTTGAGGTTCACTTTTGTACTTTTCCTATGATCTCGGGCATGACGTTGTGGATCTTTTGACACTAACTCCCAAGAGTGGATTAGTGTGGAGGCAAATAAAGTATCAACAGCCTCAAAGATTATTCAGGTTGCTTTCGTTATGTAAGGTAGGCTGACGTGGAAATCACCATGCATTTTGGAGGCGCATGTGGTGTGTGCAATTGCATGGTACCTTGCATGTCATGTATGAAATCAACTTCACGTGCAACATACAGAAAACTTCTGAAAGGTCATTAAGGCCGGACAGAAACTCCAGAGCATTGAGGATAACCCTAAATGGAAAATTGGATGAGGCTACAAAGATGATGAGTGCCAGTGCTGGATATACAGGACAGAAACTTCAAGCGAATATGCGGCAAGGTTTCTCTGATTCCATCGACCCATCGGCTCCCTACCATTCTCTCGATGCCGAAGTTATCCTGCGTGCTATTACGCCACTTGTAAAATAACTGTCGGAATTATACCGGGTCCCAAGAGCCCATGAGAAGGGCCTGCTGTGGCCGGCGTCGGTGAGGTTGTCGAAGTTGGCCACAGCTCAGATTGGATCGCGAGTTAGATCATAACAGAGGATTGACAAGTTTATAGAAATTCGAAATGTCCGTGCGATCTCCCCATGATCTTGGCTCCCATAATCTGGCTCTGAAACTTGGAATCTCCGGTTTCTATTGACAGCTTGTCATAGTAGTAGGGGGTTTGGTTGACCAAAACATTGTTTGTGCTATAAAACACAAGCAGAGAAGATATGCAAATATATTGGACACATTAAAAGTATTGGAAGAAACGGAAGGCATCGGCAGGTTAAATTGGACTAAAGCAAATATCTTCAACTATTGCCCCAGAAGCTAGGTGAAATGACAGGCGGGAATCAACAGCTCGTAAGGACACTTACTGTCAACTGCTATCAAAAGGCGAACTTTCCGTGTAGCAGCACCAAAGTGTTCACAGAAAAATTAAAGTGGAGTGATGAGCAGGTTGAATGCTTCCTTCGTTCTTATCAAGCGGAGTAGTGTCATGTACCTCGATTTCACACCGCTAAAAGGGAGGTTGACTAAGGCCCTCAAATACGTACCTGCAGCTCCTAATAAGTATAACACGTCTCTATTTCTTGAATTCATTTCGGTTTTATCTCGAATATCGGGTTGAAACAGATGTCCTCGTGATGTTCGGAGTTTGCTGGTTTTGCATGTTCGGAGATGGAGAACTTCAACAGGAGAAAGATATCGTCTTATGAAAACTACACGTTGTGCCTCTGATTGGCCGTCGCGTCCTGTCGCACGAATCAATTGCACTTGGGCTACCGGGTGACTGTCATCCTCTGCCCCTCATCAACAACTAACACATTCCAGCAGCTTCACTGACGCTACTCAAAACAAAGTCGATTTGTTCAACTAGAAACCGCCAGTACATCTATCCAAGCTCTCCAGAACCAGCCAATTCTGCGACCCATTCCCCTCTGTCCTCGCAAACGTCCTTCGTAATCGCATCCCACCGCAACGCGAATAGCTACCCTACCTCGACTGCTTTGGCCGAACACGACCGAAACATCCCTCGTTCTCTTCCTCTTCTTCAGGAATCTTCCTGCACTTCATACGCCTTTAAAAACGCCGTGTCCCGTTGAGGCCACAGCGAGGTGTACTTGAAGCGCGAGAAGATATCTGCCACCGTCGCGACACATGAGCAATCTTCTCTGGAAATACTACCTCGAGGATGACCTCGACAAATTTCGCCGTCTTTTGGCAAATGCCAGTCATAATACACAGCATGCACCCAAAGGCCATGCTGGAGGGGCAGGCCATGGGAATAGCTTTGGCAGCATCGTAGGAAGTCCGGGAGGATTTGGCACATCTCCGAAGACTATCATGAAGAATCGGAAAGTTTCAGGTCAGATTGGAAATACGAGTGGCACAAAGGGCGCAAATCCGGTCCTCAGTCGGGCGGATATCAACAGCAGAGATCATGCCGGACTTACGGTCTTACACCGAGCTGCGTCCTCGACTACTAAGAACGCGATAAGCTTTGCTCTGGCTCTTACTGAGCATCCTTTCGTCGATCTATACATTCAGGACACAGAGAATGGGTGGACAGCATTACACAGGGCACTGTATTTCGGCAACGTTACTATTGCTCGTGCAATTATCGAACGGGACAGACGAGACCCGAACGGCCCGGGAGGTACCACTGCGTCCAGAGCTGGCTCTTCTGTTATCAAAATCAAGGATCGTGAGGGAAACAGTCCTTTTGATGTTTACAATGCCACAATTGCGAGACGAAACCTTCCGCGTGGTGAGGAGGAAGAGGGGTCCGATGATAGCTCCGAGGATGAGGCCGAGTCCATTCCAGAGGGGCTAAAAAGTACTGGAAATGCTGAGAATTTGTCGGTAAATGGAGATGAGATCTTTTTCTGGGGATCAAGCAAGAACCATACCCTTGGTTTCGGAGATGGCGACGATCGACAGCACCCAGAAAAGATCACGTTGAAACGACCGGATCACCTCCTCTTTCGGTTTTATCGCGAGTATTTGGAATCCATATACAGCTCCGGTGAGCATCCACAGAGTCACTCGTCCAAGTCAGTTCCAAAATCATTGGACGAACTTCCCAGCCTCATTCTCAATCGCCCAATAGTCGTACAGGATGTTACATTGTCCAAGCTTCATAGCGCCATCCTGACGACAGACCCGGAGGCAAATCTCTACATCTGTGGCTTCGGTCCTGGAGGAAGGCTGGGAACCGGCGATGAAGTGACTAGGTTCACGTACACCTGCATCGAGGAAGGCGGGTTGGCTGGCAAGAAGGTTATGACAGTGGCGCTCGGTCAGAACCATACCTTAGCTGTATCTTCTGAAGGGGAGATATTTGCATGGGGAAACAATACGTATGGTCAGCTTGGCTACTCGTTGTCACGACCTACCGTAAAAGACGAAGAACCATTTTGTTCAACCCCACGACAAATTTTCGGCCCTCTGAAAAGGGAGACTATCATTGGCGTGGCCGCATCCGCCATTCACTCCGTTGCTCACACTTCGACGTCTCTCTTTACTTGGGGTAAGAATGAGGGTCAGCTAGGCTTGATGGACTCGGATTCGCGTTCTCTGGATGTTCAAGCGACTCCTCGTAGAGTCGCTGCTTCTCTATTCAAGGCTCCAATTCTGACGATTTCTGCCATCAATGGTGCGACGATCTGCCTTCTAGCAAATCACACGGTCTGCGTGTTTACAAACTATGGATATAATATCGTCAAGTTCCCACTGCACGAAGGTTTCAGCAACTATCATCTGCGAAAGAGCCGCTTCACCACATATGACGGTACTTCGAATCATATCTCCTCCATTACTGCTGGAGGGGATACGATTGCGGCCATCTCAAGCAGAGGCGACCTCTTCACTGTGAATGTGAGGAAGGTCGAGTCGAATCCTGTTTCGACGTCTACTACGAATCCATCAAAGATCAAAGGGGCATTGTCACAACCCCAACGCGTGTGGTCATTGCGCAAGGGCAACTGGGATGGCATCAAGTCTGTCGGAATTTCCGAGAATGGCTCAGTGATTGTCTGTACTCAAGCTGGTGCTGTATGGCGTCGTGTCAAGAGAGCCAAGATCAAGGATACGTACACGGCCACTGGGGACTTCAATCGAAAAGACTTTAAATTTCAGCGGGTCCCCGGCCTCACGAAGGTAGCGGCTGTCCGTAGTACCCCCTTCGGCGTCTATGCGGCCATTCGGAAGGATTGCGATGTGACCCAGAACCAAATTTTGGTGAACGATCAGAACCTTTGGCAAGATGTCAGTCCTCTACTCAGCCTCCGAGATCTGGAGGTTTCTGTGCCATTGCAGGAGGAATATACGGAAAACCCAAGATTCGAGGCACCGGCTTTGCCAAAAGACCACTTTGACTCTGTCAAACGGGCCGTTTTATCGTCACCCGACATTGAAGCTGATGTCAGTAGCCATTTACTGAGCATCGATCGGGAAAGTTACGACGTCGAACTCTGCACGACAACATCCGATGTGCGCATCCCAGTTCATGGGTTCATGCTTAGCGCAAGGAGTTCAATATTAAGAGCCGCCCTGACCAAATTTCGTCTGACTGGATCTTCCTCTTTGCCCGATGTTTTCGCAATCGAAGATTCCGATTCTCAATCTCTGGACTCCTCTCAATCACCAGTCCGCATCATCTTTCAAGGATTAGACTTCATTACCATCATCAACCTGGCGGTTTACTTGTACATAGACACGGTTGTGGACGTGTGGCACTTTACGCGCCAGTACCCCAAAATGGCTTTCAGATACCGGCAAGTGCGTATTGAGGTTATGAAGACCGCTGGATATCTGAAAATGGGCAAGTTGGAGTCCGCTGTGCGCTTGATGTCTGAGCCGGAGCGACGGATGAACGTTGATATGGCCATTGCGATTCAAGATCCTACTTATTTCGAGGATGGAGACATTCTTATTGAACTGAATGGGCCTGAGGTTCTCGCTCATAGTTCTCTCTTGTGTCAAAGATGTCCGTTCTTCCAAGGACTTTTCAATGGCCGTGCTGGTGGACAATGGCTCGCTGGTCGTCGTCAAGAGGATTCAAAGGCCGTTCGGATTGATTTGAAACATATCGCACCAGAAACATTCGAGCTTGTCCTACGACATCTATACGCTGACATTGGCACAGAGCTATTCGATGATGTTGTTTCGCGTGACATTGATGAGTTCTCTGAGCTTGTCATGGATGTGATGGGTGTCGCCAACGAGTTGATGCTTGACAGGCTGTCCCAGATCTGTCAGGAGGTCATTGGTCGCTTTGGTGAGTGTGTTATATTCGTTGTTTTTTCCTAATATCTCAATGAGATGTCAAACGATGAGCAGCTCAACTTTTCAAGCCCACCTACCATTCGGAAAGCTGGAAACATTCTGACGACCTTGCAGTCAACACCCGCAATATTTCCCAGCTCCTCAACGTTATCGCACCTTGCTCCGTCACAGAATTCAAGAATGCCGGACTCGAATATATCTGTCTCCAGCTGGAGTCGATGCTTGAAAATTATTTGATTGATGATCTTGATGAGGATCTCCTCTTGGAATTAGACGAAGTTGTTCGCGCAAATCAATTGAACTGCCTTCCATTCGCAAAGAGCGGCAGAGCCGAGCTTGACCTGCACGAGCGACACCCAAGTCTGGCAGGTGATATCGACGAGGAAAGGCAACGCAGAGTCCGAGACATGACATTCCGAGCAAATCTTAGAGATGACGATAGCCGATTATCTACGTCGTTTCGACACCGAGTCGGAAGTCTGGATGATCTGCTTTCTGCTTCTCCCTCCCAGGACAAGGTCCGAAGAAAATCCAAGGCGGCTAAGAATGCACCTTTCAGTCCCAGCATCCGTCCGAAAGACTCCATGGTGGATCTCATGTTTGACATGGACGATGACGATCCGTTGGCCCTTGGAAGTCCCAAATCTCCAGCTCTGAAGCCCGTGTTCGGTCTAACTTCTTCCCGAAGAACAGGCTCGTCAACACCGAAGGCTAAATGGGATGATATAGACCCCGAAGTCATTCTGGATGAGCAGCCGTCTTCCATACCCTCCTCTGTTCCGAAAACACCCGCTGGGTTAGGCATTCACAATGACGGCAAGAGTCCACCATGTACTACGGTCACAAAGACATGGTCTTCTCCTGCTTTGCCCTCGACCAAGCTAGATATGAGGGAAATCATGGCACAAGCTTCTTCGAGCCGAACATCCAATCTTTCTATGAGCCTCTCAGCCCAGAAAGTGAGAGATGAGAATGCAAAAGCTGAAGCGCTCAGTAAGGCATCTGCGCCCAAGCTATCGCAAAAGGAGCGAAAGAAGCAGCAACAGCAAGCACTGCACCAGGCTATGACACAGCCGGTAACCATACAAGATAGAGCTGATGGGAAGCCATCGTCGCCTTGGCAACTAGCTACGACTGGTCCGAAGACCTCTCTGAAGGAAGTGCTGAGCGAGCCTAATACCTCGCCGTTGTCGGTACCCACCAAATCTCTGGGTTCACCCATTCCAATGAAGCCATTGACACCCAGGAGGACCGCATCTCCTGACACGCGCTTTGCGGGCCAATCGAGAAACAACAGCAGCAGCAATCTTGCGAAGACAGAACAATCGTCATCTGCTGGACCGTCAAGACCTTACCAACGACAACAAGCGAAGTCATCGCCTCTCGTTCCACACTCCAAATTTTACACGGCGCCTACTGCCAAAGCTGAGCCATCCCTTCAATTGTCTATGGCGGATATCATCGGGCAGCAGAGACGAGAGCAGGAAGTAATCAAAGAGGCCGTAGCAAAGAGAAGCCTCCAGGAGATTCAAGAAGAACAAGCATTTCAGGAATGGTGGGATGTGGAAAGTAAGCGTGCACAGGAAGAAGAGGCTGCCAAAGCGAAAGCCCCTGCTCCTGGATCGGGGAGAGGCGGCAAATCTGGCGGTGGCAGAGGAAAGAGTGGATGTGGAAGAGGTAGCAGAGGTCGTGGTGAGAGCTCAAGGGGTGGTGCGAGAGGGAGGGGCCAAGAGAAGGGCACGCCGGCGGGGTAATTCTGACTGTGTGCTGCACATATATATAGATTAGAGGCGTTGGGAGATTGGCTGCATCGCTCCGCATATGATCGTCGAGCTGGCGTTCATGATATTTTAATACATCGACTTCTCTGTTGAAGAATCCTGACAGTTCACTATCTCTAGGAAGTGGCAGTTCCACGTGGAGGAAGGGCAGAAAGGTACCAAGTCTCAAGGCGTAGGGCAGCATATACCAACCACACTAAAGTGCGATAGCAGATATCAAGCCCTTTCAATCCGTTCTAACGTTGAACAGTCTGAAGAGGATCAACTGGAGGGAGGCCATGAAACACTCAGTCTAATTCAAGACACCAGAACCCCTTGGCACGTGCTCGCTACACCTTCAATCTGCAGGTCGCCCACAAGAGCAGTTCCAAGCGCAACCGACCTCACTCTTCTTCTCTTCCACAACTTCTTTCTTTCAGAAAATTCAAACATGGCTACCTCGTCTTCATACACATACCAGCCCTTAAATTACGAAGGTCATGAGATACGAGTACTAAGCTTTATCCTTCACCACTTTTCTCGGGCCAAGTCAAATGTTTGCCATAACAACCAGCTTATTATCTGCGCCGAGCTACAGAGTGTCTTATTGCGTAAGGACAACGACTTTTCTGATATCATCAAGTTCCCAGGAAATTGCTGACCATCTAGTGGGGAGAATCCGCAGAAACATTGTCTATGCGGCTAGGGGATCCTTCTTCCCGATCAAGGTCGACCTTTATCGGACTTTACAGAGGCTACGAAGCACAACATTATCGTTTCATATCTGGGTTGCTGCTATCTGCATCTACTTTTGATCGGCCTCAGGCGAAATGCCGCTAAAAGCTGAGGTTTTGACCTCGATTTTCCGAGGGTATTCGTTCAGGACATAGATTAGTAAAACCCGGAAGAAATAAACCCCCTCAACCCCGGCGGCAAGGCTACATCGGAATACCAGCGGGAAGTGACTCAATGCAATCACATCTCTCAAGTACTACTCATCCGCTATTAACCAGTGCTATCCTCCTGCTCTCCCTGCTCAGACAGATATTGCTCAACCTCTACTTACCCTCCTTTCCGCGCTTACTATACGACCACACTTGCACACCTTCCATCCGCGGTTGTGGCTCCGCGAGCCAGTTTTGACTTGATTAGGCGGAGGTCCCGAGACATAAACAAAGCGAGGCTGTCGCAGTCCGAGGGCGACGGACCTTAAAGAGTAACAAAGCAACCCCATCCCAAATTCTTGGGAAAGGCCACGTAGCCACGAACAAGAAGAAGCAATAGATGAAATTAGGGCATCAGATATAGAGAAATATTGTTCATATCGAAATTTAGCAATTCAAGTTCTTACTGCAATTGGAGTTACGAGATGACAATTTCGTATGAGCTTGGAATATCAAAATAGAAGTCTGTGGAGCTTATGGGTTTCTCCGAATTTTGCCATACGAAGGCTGTTGATGATGATCTGGCATCTGTGAGAGTGACAAGCTGTAGTCCAACCGGCAGAGATGAAAGGGCATACCAATGGGATTGCAGGTCCAAGACTTACCTCATCCTCGACTGCCAGAGGTTGTAGATGTGCATATTGAATGGCAGTCTTCATTCTTCTGCCAGAAGCAGTGCTGTTAGTGAAATGGACCGCACAAATTACAATAAAATGCCAATCACCTTTGAATACAATCTCAGCAGCATCAGAACTCGAAACACAGTTATCATGCGTAGATAACATTAGCAGCCCTGATATTTGCTCCAACTGTGTAATACTTTCACTGCTATTGGAGGCTGAGACTTCACCGTTGAAGAGTATCTGTAGGTTGATAGCCATTTCGAAGAAAGTTGAATAGTTTCTCGCAACATAACTCTTGAGATTAGTTCCATAATAATGCCAAAGGGCGATGATAGTAAGCATAACGCAAATTGAATACTACATACACTATTAATACAGCATTCGGTCTTTCAGTGCTTCAAGGTGCAAACGAACTTTGACTTAGACGGCCCAATGCCGCCGACAATGACCAGTTGGTTCAGTTCATACTCAAATTGACGCGGCAAATATCCCGAGTTCTGCCTCTTTGGCATTCGGACAAGGACTGCCATGCCGAGCATTTCCGGCTGGGCCCCCTGGAAGTTTATGCGACGGATGATGTGCGGCATCTAAACCTAATTCGTCTTCCAAGGGGGCTGGCAATAATTTCCGGAAAGTATTTTCTTGGTCATGCAATGCCACGTGCCTTAATACTATCCTTGATGCCCCGCGGAGGTGCAGGCAGTTTTGCAGACCGCCTTGGCAGAACATGCTCCCTAATTTTCTTTCTTCTTTACTAACACCACACAAACACAACTTGTGTTGTTGCAAGGTGGTGTGCAAAATTTTAGCCCTGGCACCTCCGTCAACATCCTTACTGATTTCTAACCCGGATGCTCTGAGCAAACGAGATTCAGACCAGCGCGGCTGGTATGAGCAGTGATGGAGGCGATATGTCTCCAGTCCCTCCTGTGTATATAAATACAATCAGAAAGTCCTTGAAGAGGAACCTCACATCTGCTAGAATTCGAATGAATATGAGCCCTTCGGTTATCCAACAGCCAGTGCGCCCCAATTCGGAGAACCCTCCAGTTGGCTTCAAGTCAAGGTTTCGAAGAATAGTTCGCAACTTTACTCCTTCGTAAGTTCCCCTGATATCGGGAAGTAACTTGGGCCTGATCTCTGACCTCTTGCCACAGATGGTTCGCCATAACCATGGGAACTGGCGTAATCGCGGTTCTGCTCTTCAAACTGCCATACAACGGAAAATGGCTGTATCTGTTATCAATCATCATATTTGTTCTTGACATTGCAATGTATACTCTTTTCTGCTTAATCTCAGCCTTGCGATACATACTCTATCCCGAAATATGGCAAGCCATGTTAAATCACCCGACCGAATCGTTATTCCTGGGAACCTGCCCTATGGGCCTTGGTATCCTTATTCAGATGATCATAAACGTTTGCGTCCCAGCCTGGGGTCCTTGGGCAGTGACTCTGGCTTGGACCTTATGGTGGATCGAAGTTGTGACGTCGGTGGCAATCTGTTTCTATCTACCCTATACCATGTACGTCTCTGGTTATACCAAATCTCAATTATATCCTTGACTAATGGCTGAACGCAGTATGTCTATTCACAAGACTGAAATTGCCTCTATGACAACTCTATGGCTGCTGCCTATCGTTTCAGCAGTTATTGCTGCAGCAACCGGAGGTATGGTCGCAGGCACTTTGACCAATCCTACACATAGTCTCTGGACTTTGATTGTCAGCTATATCCTCTGGGGGATTGGTGTACCCCTTGCAATTTTCACGTTGGTGCTCTATTACCATCGGTTGACAATGCATAAACTTCCTCCACCAGCCGTCATTTCCTCAGTTTTCCTCCCCCTGGGTCCACTCGGCGAAGGAGGGTTCGGGATCATGAAGATAGGTCAAGTTGCATTGACAGTCTTCCCAGAGACGAACACTGTTATACCTTCTGCTGGCGAGATTGTGTATGTATTTGGCTTCTTAACAGCTCTTCTGATGTGGGGGTTTGGACTTGCGTGGCTATCTTGGGCCTTGGCTTCTTTTGGGAGATCAAAATCTCCGTTCAACATGGGTTGGTGGAGTATCGTATTTGCTACAGGTGTCTTCACGGGCTCAACCATAACGTTGGGACAGGAAATGCCGTCGACGTTCTTTGATGTCCTCGGAACCGTAAGTTTTCGTTGACTACCTCTGTTTACTATAATAGAGTACGAGGCTAATTCACATCTTAGATATTCACTGTTATAGTTGTATTGTTCTGGATGGTCGCTTCTGTATATACTGTTCGTGGAACAATCTCTGGGGCTTTGTTCTTTTCGCCTTGTCTCGCAGATCTCCCGGATCCAGAGGAGATGTCGATTATAGAACCTTAGACCTTAAAAGTTAACACTATCATGGCAGTTGCTCGAGCTTAATGAACGCTTGCCCGACCGCCGTCATTCTCAGCATATGTTTAGATTTAGATAGATATATTTTTATAAATAGAAACCTTATTTCGTCGAAGCAGACTACAACCCGAACGACTACATGGCTATATGTTCATATTTTCCCCAACTGTATTTGGTTAGGCGTAACGTCAGTGTCGACACCGGTCCACTTATCAATCGCCTTAATTCGTCCCTCTTAGCCTCCTCCCCTTTCGCACCAACGCCCATCCTCTTCAGTCCGTCGACCCTAGTAGCTCCGCAAAACAGCACCCTATCCATGCGACTTGGTCTCCGTCAATTCCTCTTCGCATTGGAATCCCCATGTGAATCCCTCGTCACTATCCTCCAACCCCCACGCGCAAGGTAAGCATCTGTAAGCTTGTGTTCAATGTGTGACCCGGTTAATCTTCACATAAACGGTCAAGAATCACTATCACCACCCGCTTATTACTGTTGAGACCTACGGAACTTGATACTGAGGGTCGTGAATTCCATGTCTCCTGGCCACTAAATTTTATAACTGCTTAAGTGGTCAGCTATTCTATGACTAAAATCAGCCAATCAATCGATCAAGTGTCCTGACTACCCTGAGCGAATTGCCGAGAATCGAACGTAAGGGCCTCCTCAGGCCCACATCGCCCTTTTCCGCGGAGCTTAGTAAGGTTAAGCCGGGAAAATTCCTCGCCCTTCGGAATAGTGCTCAGCTTCCCACTTCCAACCAATTCAATGGCGGCTTCAGTTGATCTACAGATGTTAACCTCATCTCACCAAAATCAACTTCAATCCTCTACAGCCATACAGCTGGAAACGCAGCAGCGCCAAGTCATTACAGACGAAACATCCGCCTCATGCCAAAACAGCGAGGGTTCTTCGCAGCAACCAGAATTGACCATCAGGAGCCGGCGAGTCGGCAGAGCATGCGATGAATGCCGCTCGAGGAAAATCAAATGTGATGGAAGACATCCATGCCTCCATTGCACCTTCCTTAATCATAGTAAGTGATACCTTTAGTGAACAGACCCCGTATCTGAGTCGAACAGACGACTGTACCTACGATCGACCGAACAAACGTTCAAAACGCCTTTCTCAGAAAGACATTGAAGAACTAGAGTCGAAGTTACAACGAGCAAAAAGCATCTTGAAAGCCATTTCGCCAGATCTAGATTTGGACAGCCCGAACCTGGAAGCTGACGCGCTGAGCAAATTGCAACTCTCTCCTGCTAATGCACCGCTATCAGCAGTCACGAACTCAGAGGCTTCACATATAATCCCACAGGACCCACGACACACTGACATGCAACAAACTGTCCCATTGGAAACTGTTCTCGACGTGACTGGACAACTTGATCTTGATGAGCAAGGCAATTGGATCTATCACGGTCATGGGTCTTCTTCTGCCTTTATACACCGCATCGGAGAACGATTTGGCAACGTATCGGACACTGGCCTCGGAAAGAATATGGTGCTGAGGCTTCGATCCATACCCCCAATCGATGAGCCGCCAAAAAGCTCAGAGGATCAATCATTCAAATCGGCACAGGACTCGATCATACTACCTCCAAAAGATGTCGCGCTAGACTTAATTTCAAGTGCACTAGATGAGGCATGTGCTTTACTCAAGTTCGTCCACGAGCCGAGCTTCTACTCCATGCTCCATCGACTGTACGTAATCGATCCTGAGCAATACGGCTATGAAGAAAACAAGTTCTTGCCGCTACTCTACGCTGCCTTGGCTGTAGGTTATTTATTTTCGAGTAGTGAACGAGTACATTTTGGTAATGCACATGCTATATCTCAAGGGTTTGTTAATTTTTTCGTGGCCGATGTCTTTTCCTAGTCTTTTACACTAACCCATTTCAAGCGAAAAATACTTCGTCGCTTCACGGCAACTAATTACCATTACCGAATGTCGCGACATCTGGTCACTCCAAGCTGTACTATTTATGATCATCTTCCTACAGTCATCAGCAAAAATGGCCACTTGCCACTCGTATGTTAGCGCTGCGATGGCCGCCTCGCTACAGATGGGCCTCCACCGTTGTGAGCCGGAAATTTTCGATCCCATCGAGCGCGAAACCCGCAAGAGAATCTTCTGGACGATCCGTACAATGGAGATTTATGTTATCGCGATCTTAGGGTTGCCGAGGACTGTCAGTGATGATGATATTGATCAGGAGATGCCGTTGGAGATCGATGACGAATACATAACCAAGGAAGGTGTTCTATCAATGCCAGATGGGCAGATATCGACGATCGCAAGCTTCAATGCACACTCGAAACTTGGTCAAATCCTGGGGAAGATCGTAAGTAATGTGTATCCCACAAAACGTATGCACAGGGACGCCACCGAGAAACCGAGAGCATATGTAGTCAACGATGGAAAGGTCCGCGAGGTGGAGAGGGATCTGCAACAGTGGGCCAGGAACCTTCCAATGCCGCTCCAGCCAGGCGCAGACTCGCCTCAAAAGCTTCTAAGGTAGCTATCATTAGTTAACCAAACCAAGCCTCCAAACTAAATTATCTAATACGAACACAGGGTGCAACACCTCCTGCGGCTCGCATTTACGCACGTGCAACTGGTCCTTTATCGACCATTCCTACACTATATCTCATGTTCTAGGCCGGAAACTCCTATCAGTGATCAGTGTTATGCTTATGCTGCAGCGTGTGTAGACGTTGGTCGCAACGTCATTCACAATACAAGAGAAATGGAAAAGCAGAATGCAATAGCTGGGCCATATTGGTTTTCTATTTATACAACATTCTGCGCGACGCTCTCGCTCGTTTTTTACGTCTGGGAGAATGCAGACGTTCAAGGTACCTTGCAGACTTTGAAAGACGCTGAATATGGCCGAGACGTCCTTGTCAAACTTGCTTATAGGAGTATGTCGGCAGCCAGACACTCAGAGACGATAGCTGTGAGCTTTGAGCCTCTAACTCACACCTTAAGAATTCTACTGACTATCATATAGATGATATTTAATCGCCTTCCGGAAAAATTAGGGAAAAGTCAGTGGAACCAATCGAAAATCCAGAGGAAGCGTCATACGCCATTGTCGAATCAAGACGATGGTTACAATTGCCATGGCAATAAAGACATAGAGACACCTTATAATTTATCCGAACGCTTGCAAAACGCTAACTCATCTACCCATTCTCAAGTTCCCACCCAGAGAACTGATGCACTGGATTTGGGCGAATCTCCGCCTCCTTCGCTAAATCCTTTGCACTTTCCAGCCATCCCTGAGAGGCCGCCACTCCGCAATTTTCCTCGATTCCTTGGGCCAGACTCGATTGAAGATCTATTCAGGCCAGACTTAGAACATTCAGAAGACTCCCTACCTCCGAGTATGGGCTCCACAGTCACCTCTCTTTCTCAAAATTTTGACTCTCTAGATCAGTATGTGAGCACGTTAGACATGCAGGAAGGGCAGGAACACCCTCATGGCATCAACACTCCTGCGAATTTCGGAAGCCTATCCCCCTATACAAGGCCGGGCAATGCCACCTTCGATACCAGTGGAGGCGGACCTTTTATTCCCTTATCTCCGTATCTTATACAAATGTATTCGCATACCGGTAATCACCTTGCGCCTTCGGAACCTGCCGGATTCCTCACAGATGATTACTATATAGTAGATCAAAATGATAACCTTCAAGAGACACAACTTCAAGAGATGACGAATGACCAAGAAATCCTTTGGACGAGACCTGAAAGATCGAACTTGGTCTAGACATCTTCTGAAGGCCTGGAGCTACACCATTGTATGGCACTTTGGAACTAGCCATATGAGCCGTCATGGATCTAGGTTGAGCTGAAGACATTGGGCAGTGACATTTCATTCAATGGAAGATGGTATTGGGTGTGGGAGGTACGAGTGACAAGACCAAATCCCTATGTCGAGCGGTGCTGCGTGGTGCTGCGCCGCTCTCAGCCCTGCTACGCCAGATGCCTCGATAGGTGCCTGCTAAACCCATTTCAGCCCAGGAAAACCGCTCCACCACCTCGCTCTCTATTCTTTCCTTATAATAGAGACATATTCCTGTAGTAGCGTTGTTTAAGAACTTTCGTGTTCTAAGCCCTTGGAGTCCACTCAAGAAATGAACTATTCGCTATTAAGAACCGCTTAGGCCGAGATCAGGCTACTAAAAATTGCGCCCAAGAGTTTAGGTGCCACGTATCTTGTCAACTTGAGCATGTGCCATTAGCGAATCCACCTCCTTATGTTGCTCTGTCGTACCATTGGGGAGATCCAAATCTGACCAGGAGTATTATGATTTCTGGCCAGACAGTCCCAGTCACTGCCAACCTCGAATTGGTACTTCAACATCTCCGAAGTTTATGTCATCTAACTGTATGGGCGGATGTGAGACTCTTCTTTATTTTATGCTCATTCCAAGAGAAAGGGGGGTGCGAACTAGTCAGCGAGCCGAGGATTTACCGGCCCCTCCGTAGTGTCGACTCAATCTGCTTATATCCTGATCGACACCGAACGAAATACCGCGGAAAATTGAGGCTTGGACCTCTGTTTTCTAAGGGGTTTCATTTTGCGATAATCGGATCAGAAATATATTATTCCCGTTCTCAAAATTTGAAAATATATTAATATATTGCTTTTTATCATTCTGCTTCCCGTCGACTTAGTATACTCTTAAAGTATCTTCTGCAAAGCGTAGTCATAGAGGTACTGTATAACAGCAGCAAAATGAGGCATGTTTGTACTATGTTTTGGCCTCGATTACTACTGGGCTGTAGTAGTCTTAATAGCTTGATATTGTCACGAATCTACCTCAAGCAGACACATCAGGATGGTATTTCCAACTAAAAGAATAGCTGAGGAGAGAAGAAGGACCAGAATACGCAAAACCTAATTGAAACCCTAGTGCACGGAACAGCCTGACCACACATGTGACCAGTCACGAGTCGTCACAGATATTACGTATCCCAAAATAACTTCATTGTTAAGAATACTCCCTTAAGGTTACTGTGCCCATACTGCAAATATAGCCTAGTATCATACATTAATCCTAATATAAAGAAAATCTGTTTCTGTTTGGAAAGGTGAGCAGAGCTGCTTTATCAGAAATATTGGGTATGAGTAAGGCGACGGTGATAAAGGATAAGGCAAAGGTGGGAAGCAAGTGAGCAATAGTGAACGGGGCCTAGACGATCGAACCAATAGGCCTGTTTCGATTCCTCAGCTACAAGTACTATCGCTGAATAAAATTACAAATAGTTCAAGAACTGCTTTGGGAACCCTTCCAAGCTAGGAGGTGTCCGTTCTTGCTCCCCTGTTCATAGGAATAGACTTTTAAGGAGTCCTCTTACTTACAGGAGTTGAATTTATAATATCTAGTAGGTATTAAAACACGTCTCCTGTTATATCTACTCTGCTCCTAGTAGTCCTCCCACCTAGCCACGCGCGCCATGTAGCAGTGGGGAGGGCCGCGGGGAGTATCCGGGATTTATATTATAGGATTTATAGTAAACTGGACCGTGCGGCCCCGCTAGTCAGGGGCTATTTTGTATAGAACATTTTGAGGAGTAGGATCCCATTGTTATTTTGCGCCAATCCGCACCTCCCTTGGTGTGCGCGCCATGAAACCGCACACGTGATCCTCGCCGCTTTGCTCACCCTCGCTTCACTTCACACTTACCCCTCACCTATCCTCACCAGCCTTCATTGTACGCTCTCCACCACCTCACCTCTGCTCACCCATCTTGCCTAGGATGTGGTCATCCCCGGTCGCGCTACGGTCGAGAGCGTCAACTCCTGGCGAGAAGGATACAGGGGAGCCAGAACGGGCTCCGGGGGCTCTTGGTATCAGAATGGGCTCCCGAACTCACTATCCTTGTGTTGTATATCATTGTTATTGCAGAGGTGAAGTTGGAATTCCACCTTGCAATGCACTCCTGATTCTACTCTGTGCCGCGATTCTTTTCCTTAAGTTCTCTCTGCTTTCATTATTGGAATTCAGATCTACTAAGCTAGCGATACAAAGAACTTGGTCCACGGCAAATCCTCCCTAGCTGCGAGAAACCACCGTCCTAAGATGTGCAAGAAAAGACAGTAGGGAAGAAGGTGAAGGCGGCGCGAGAGAAAGGGTTTGATGATAATATGACTGGCATCGATTATCACCCTGTTCTCAGAGATAAATAGGCGGGTTATATGAGACGCAGATGGAGATATAGCGAGAGTAAACTCTTCCTAATGAGGCTATCTCCAATCTAGGGCTTGAGAACTACACTAACGCTGTGGCTTGCTTCTTCTAGGAGAATTGTTGCCCAATACTGGGTTAAGTGGCAAGGGTGGTTAGACGAGTACAATGAGTGGGTTAATGAGGACTAAGGACCTTGTAGCGGCTTATAATTCCGCAACCACATGAGCTTGAGATTCCCTCCGACCGAGAGTGTGCTGAGTGTGGAGTAAGGCACAGCTCGACCAAACACTTCAAGGGCCTTTCGACGATTGTTGAAGAGTCATGGACAGTCTTACGTTTCAAGCGACAAATGCGAAGCTGAGAAAACTTTAACTTAAGATTGATTCTTGTGGCTTCAAGATGGGGTCGTAGGAGGCTTAGACACCCTAGTGAAACGAAGTTGGGGGTTGCAATTCGTTCGCTAGATAAGGCAGAAGATCTCAGCATGAAACGGAGTCAACGGCTTCCGTAGACGAGGTTTGAAACATCTTGACGTGTAACCGGTAAATAGGCCATTGCGTCCAATGATGCCTTGCAATTCCTATCTACAGCTTACATAGCACTGAAATGATGTCTGCTAACGGGAGCAGGGTGAGGTAGATCCGGGGATTACTCACCGCTCCCCTGAACAATCAAGCCCGTCAAGATCCGAGGTTCCGAGCAAAAAACCTTAAGTGCTTGAATGTTCAGGGGAGGGGATAGTATACCTGAGCCACTTGCAATGCCTATCTTCTGAGTCTATTATATATATGGCAATGATTGTCCTTGACAAATCATTCAACTCGAAGGAGAAGCACTTAAAACCTTAAGGCCGGCTTCTAAAGAACGAAATAATCATATTATTCTCTACTCAGACTGTTCGAAAATCATTCCAACTATGCATCCTTCCACTTTTGTTTGTGTTACCCTTCCATTCTTCCTTGTGGCGATTGAGGCTGCAAATTCTCCCACAACTGGATTTCGGGACTACTACGCCAACGTTCGCAAAATGGACTCTAGCCAAATGACAGGACACAACTATGCCATCATGCCCCTGACCCGCGGAGGCGGGAATCGCCTCAAGTCCAGACGTCGCCGCGATCTTCAAAGTGGCAACTCGAACCTTACAGCTACCCTAGAGGGCCAAAATTTCTTAACTGATGTTAAGTTCGGTAACCAAACCTTCTCATTGATCATGGATACTGGAAGCAGCGACACTTGGGTCCCCGCGACCAACGTGGCTTGCGTGGACCAGGACGATCAACCAGTTTCTCAATCGACTTGCGCCTTTGGAAAGTTCTTCAACGATGTAGAGGCGTTAACTCCTATTTCAGGCATAATCATGAACCAGAGCTATGAGAGTGGAGAGTTCATGCAGGGGCCTATGTTTCTGCAGCAAGTAACGATTGGAGGTCTCACGATTGATCAAGCTCAAGTCAGCGTTGTAAATTCGACATTTTGGGAAGGAGACGGTGTGAACTCAGGAATAGTAGGACTCGGAGCACCCAACTCGTACGTTGTCTATTGCTATATTCATATATCTCCGTATTTCCTCAATATCTGAAGCTAACCAAGTGGCATGATGTGTCAGTACTGCCGCTATTTCTACAACCACTGGCGACTTTGTCTCTTACAATCCAGTACTTACAACTTTGTTCAAGTCGAATACGACCAGTCCTTTCTTTAGCATTGCCATTGACAAGGTGGACTCCGGGCCAGCGGGATTCCTAGCCATAGGAGGCCTCCCGCCTGTTGCTCACTCTGATCAATTTACTACTGTACCTATTGAGCAACCGTTCGGGAACTTTACCGACTATATTGTGAACATCACTGGTTTCAGCATTAGCAACGAGAATCGTAATAACGGTGGTGCAAATAATCTGCAGATGATAGTAAGCTCACCACACTTATTCTTCAAAGCCCCTCCATAACTTTATCGTACAGGTCGATTCTGGAACCAATGTAAACGTTGTTCCTACAAAAGTTGCCAACCAGATTAACGACAAGTTTAGCCCTCCCGGTACTTACAACGAAACCCTCGGTGCCGTTCAGGTAGATTGTAATGCAACGGCGCCTTTGGTTAGTGTTCAAATTGGAAACGGAACATTTGCTATGAATCCCGCATCTCAGGTCTTTGAGTCAGCAGATCCCGGAGTCTGCTCCACAGGATGGGCCGATGGAGGTAATCCAAATGATAAGAACAACACTTTCATCCTCGGCGATGTATTCTTGAGCAATGTTGTTGCAGTCTTCGATCAAGGCGCTTTGGAGATGCACTTTGCAGCTAGGACGTGATATGCTCTTCTCCGTACGAAAGTAAGAGCATCAATTTTGTTGAATGGATCAAATTCGAGCTTCTGTTAGTCGCACGATATGTTGGCCATTGATTGGAGCTGGACTTGATCGTATTAAGAAGTCTAAAGTTTTAGAAGGAAAAAAAGATAAATATTAAAGATATATTATCCTTTGATTCCCGTTAGCTAGAGCCGCACCTCCTAACTTTACCGAACTTATGAACACATAGGCCTTTAGGATAAAGAAGCTGTACCCCTACCGGGGGGGGGGGGGGGGGGG